>CM050166.1:203183116-203469692 GCA_027410445.1 Discoglossus pictus
TTAGCTCTACAGATTTTTTCACTTATATGTGTCATCTTATTTTTCTTTACTGATAAAATTTGCTAAAATTATTTATTAAAATGAGTATGTATTCAAGTGTGTTAGATTAGAACAGCTACACAAAGAGAAATATACAAATGTATAATTGAAGTAAAACTGTTAAATGAACAAGTCTATACTAGAAGATTAATTCGTTTAAAATCATTAAAAACAAGCAAAATAAATAAAATAAATGAAATAAATCTGCACTGGAGGTTCATAGTTTTTTTTTTTTTTGCCAGCAGCTTTAGAAAAATTTTACCTAAAGGAAGAGCCATTTTGGTGTGAACAATGGATTGAGTGACATTAGTGACTTTTTCAAAGTGTGGATTCATTTTGAAAGAAGAAAGCTTTGAGTGTGACTCGGGCTGAGCACTGTAACTAACATTTTGATTCTGATAATAGGGTGTGTTCTATACTCAAAATAAATTGACATTCCCAAGGGAAACATCTTGATTTATATTTGTGTGCACAAGCACTTTAGATATCAAATTTACCTGCCATAACACTAATTACTACTATTCAGTTCCGAAGAACATAAAAGAGTTAGCCCAGTTGATGATCATTTCTTGTCTTTTCTTGCCTTCCTACAGGATGTAATAAGCCCTCCCTCTGTAAGAGCATGAAAAATATAAGTGAAAAATGAATTGTACTAGTGTTAAAGGTAAATATAAAACACAATCATATGTCATTGATAGTTACAGTTGTGCTCAAAAGTTTGCATACACTTGGCATATTGGTAATGTAGGTACCATTTTATAAGTGAGCAGGCAATGCACATTTCTCTTATTTCTTGTGGGATTCATATTCAACTGTAGGGTATAACAGAATGGGGCAATCATGAAACAAAACATGGCAACAAAGAAAGAAAATAAATTACTCTGTTCAAAGATTGCATACCCTTAGTTCTTAATAAAAAAAGTGGAATAGGATGTCGGTGTGTGTCTCCAATTTAGGCATAAAGCAGTGTAGGTGTGTCGGTAAGATGATCTTTGTATTTGTAGTACGTTCTTATGGGTAGTCCTACATTTCCTTATTGTTAATAACAATTACTACAAGACTGTGGCTTTATGATATTTTCATGTTTTTAAGCACCTTAACCCCCATGCTCCCACTATCCACTACATAGTTTGTGCCACTGTATGTTCCAATATAATCTGTATATCGAATTAATGATCAAACATAACATTGCCTGCATTAATATAGACTGTATAGTATGGGGGAATGTGTATATATATATATATATCTTGGGGAGTATGTGTGTGTTCTATTTATATAAATCCTGTGGTATATTTTGGCTTTCTTTGTATATATTATGTTTGCATGGTTGTACATTAGTGGTATGCTGTACACCATATCAGCACACACATTTCATAATACCCACTACAGTGTATGTATATACATTTTGTTGTACCAATACACATTTTGGCTCTACATGAGTGGTATGTCGGGCACCATACCATCAGACATAGAATAAGACACCAGCGTCTCCCCTAGGCTAAACTTGAGGTATAGATCTGTAACATTCTTTCCCACAATTCTACTTGGGCGATATATATTGTGCATAGATCATTACACTAATATCATACAAAAAGCATATACACTTCAACAAAGGGATAATTCTGTTATCAGAACACTAATGACCAGACAATCGCTAGTGATTGATGATTGATCCCAAAGTGATTGATCCCAAAGGGCAGCAGACAATTACTTATTTTCTTATCCATTTACTCAATTGCAACAGGGAACTACCAACACCAACATTTAAATCATTATCACTGAGGAAGCCGTCAGCAAAATGAAGAAACGCGTTTGATGAAGTGTATTTACATATTAATATCATCTCCAACACCTCAAAGAAAGTGGAAGACATCATATTTGTGCACCAACCTATCAAAGTTTTTATCGGTTTTAAATCTTTTAGAGTTTGTTTTTACGTTTTATTTTTTCTTTATTTTATTTGTTGTATATGGCACACAACAAAGACGGACTACTGTGTATATTTTATCTGCGACATTCTATGAATAAAACCTGTTTATCAAACCTGGTTTCTATCTCATTGTTTTGGGGTGCGTTTCAAGGATCCATGACTGTTTAGACACTATCGTTACAGCAAAACCGCGACATCAACAGGTGGCCATGTCCACAGTACTAGTCTACCTCATTGCCATCGGGACTTTTGCACTGTGAGAAGAGATCCAAATGGCAACCAGCCAATTGATTGATACATAGCATCTATCTATCGGTCCGCCATCAGTACAGTGTATATATAAAACATTTCTATATAAGAGAGACCAACATTGAGAGCTTCAGAACAATCATTACCCCATAACATTGTGACTACTAAAGGGATTGTGCGCTTTTTCCACTCCACCTTTGCCTTAGTTCTTAATACTGTGTATTGCCTCCTTTTTGCATCAATGACAGCATGTAGTCTTTTGTGATAGTTGTCTATGAGGCGCCTAATTTTTGCAGGTGGTATAGCTGCTCATTTGTTTTGGCAACATGCCAAGTATTTGGTTGTCTTGCATGAATAGCAAGTTTGAGGTCTCCCCAGAGTGGCTTGATGACATTAATTCTGCTGTAACCACAGGAGGGTCAACTTGTCCTTGTGCTTAGGTTCATTGTCATGCTGGAAAGTCCAAGAACATTCCATGAGCAGCTTTCATGAAAAGAATGCAAATTGTCTGCCAGTATTTTCTGATAACTTGCTGCATTTTTCAATCAATTTTTCACAAGATTTCCAGTGCCTTTAGAGCTCACTCCCCCCCCCCCCCCCCCCACAAACATCAGTGAGCCACCGCAATGCTTCACAGTGTGGATGTTATTATTTTTATTTTAGGCCTTGTTGACTCCTCTCCAAAATTACTGTGTGCCAGAAGCTGTGAGGCATGTCAAGGTGTTGTCGGGCATATTGTAACTGGGCTTTTTTGTGAAATTGGAGCTGTAAAGGCTCCTTTCTGGAAACGCGACCATGCAGCTCATTTTTGTTCCAGGATCATCATTTTGTGCTCCTTGAAACAACCACACTGTCTTTTTCCAGAGCAGCCTGTATTTCTCCTGAGGTTACCTGTGGGATTTTCCTTGGATTCCGAACAATTCTTCTGGCAGTTGTGGCTAAAATCTTTTTTGGTCTACCTGACCTTGGCTTGGTATCAAGAGATCCCCAAATGTTCTACTTCTTAATAAGTGATTGAACAGTACTTACTGGCATTGTCAATGCTTTGGATATCTTTTTATATCCATTTCCATCTTTATGAAGTTCCATTACCTTGTTACGCAGGTCTTTTGACAGTTCTTTTCTGCTCCCCATGGCTTAGTATCTAGTCTGTTCAGTGTATCTATGTGAGAGCTAACACACTCATTTACTAGTTATTCACATACACTTATTGCAATTTAAAAAGTCACAGGTGTGGGAAATTAACATTTAATTGCCATTTTACCCTGTGTATGTCACCTTGTGCATTTGTAAGAAGGCCAAACATTCAAGGGTATATTAGCTTTTGATCTGGGCCATTTGGGTGATTACTGTTATCATTATGATTTAAAAAGGAGACAAACAACTATGTCATAATAAATGGATTCATATGATGACTGTCCTTCAATAAAATACAAATGTCACAATTTCTGCCAGATCATGCAAACTTTTGAGCACAACTGTAAGTCCATATTGCAGATTTAGCAATATTGAAGGTATGGTAGGAAGATGGTCTTGTAGAGCAATATTACTTAACAGCTGGTCCAAGCACTGGTACAAGTCCCTGAAACCTTATATGCCTGTCCTCGTGAACAAAGAGGAATGATGAGTTTCTTAAACCTTAAACATGCCACTACCACTAGTCTTAGTTATTGATTTATTATTGTTTAATGTATCTGCAGTTAAATTAGTGCAAAACTAGATTTATATTTAAGGTGTGATAAGTATTATCACTTTCTTAAAAATGTTCTGGATCTCAAAAACAGGTCTCATGAGCATTGGAAAAAGTTTGCATGCTTCAAACGTCACATGAAACAAAACAATGTTAGCTGGTATGAAACCAGGAAGACTAAAAACATATTTAGAGAAAATCGTATATATTGTATACTGTATATTTAGATAATTCTGATTGTGTCAAGGGGAAAATCTTAGGTTGCTAGCCTGTCTGTAGATTGAAGGGGAGGGTTGTCTTATGGGGCCTTACTTTGTAATTTAGTTCTATTGTCAATACCCTAATTAAAGAGGACATTTTCAACAGTAGTTAGTACAGTAATTTATGTAGACCTCAGTATAATGGAAAATAAATTCCTAATAACTGCCAAAATATTAACTGCAGAATCAGTTGCTCAATATTGACCCCCATAGTCCAAAACCAATAATATGTACATGGCTTTTAAACATCAGCACAGAGTGGTAAATAGTGGCATAATAATAATAATGCCATAAAAGCTGTCAGTCATAAAGATTAAGGATCAGGGCTTAATCATCCAGCTAAAACATATTTTTTTTGCTATCATTTAAAACTTAGCCCAAAAATTGAGCAACTCAGATAAAAATCAATTGTATCCAGACCGTGAGTTAATGTACTTCTATCCTAGATGGATGAAAATGTATATAGATACAATATATTATCATGTGGTGACTAAGTATCATTATTTAGTTGTAAATCAATAATGCCTCATACCCTTATCTTTATACATAACATCAGTAATAGCAAAATTTAGATAAATGTGTGGCAAGAGGACATTATACTGGTAAACTATAAATAAACTAGTTTAATTTGGCACCAGTCAATACATATGCAAATCCTGTAGTTGTGTTTTAAATACATAGCAGTTTGGATGCAATCTAATAAGAATCATCTCTTGTAGAGACCCTAGTGTCTGAACTCACGGATTATTTTTAAATGGCAACTGAACTTTGATGGACCCTAGCCATGTGGCTACCTGAACTAAGGGCTATTCTAATGGACATCAGGACATTTTAAAAGACTATCAGCCCTATTAAATTCCCTCAACGTGTAAAATCATGGCCCGTAACGTAGCCTGCAAGACTTCCGGCTATAAAAATGGTTTCGAAATGCAACCCTCTAATGACTTGCGGGTTAAGGGCAAAAAATACGTACGAGACGTCAAAATCTGAATTCCACAGCCGCAAATCCTTTGATTTGTCAAGCCTGTAACTGTTATGTTCCTAAATCGCTATTAAATTGCTATGAATCCACTGGCGTTCAACACATTAACCCGCAAATGGAGCCAAAAAGTAAACGGTTACTAGAGATGACACGCAATGGGTTAAAGTCCTATCCGTAGCACTGTAAATGCAAATATCAACACACTACTGTACTAATTAAAGGGAAAGTGATGTTAGGTATTAAAATGAATAGCACAACATTCTCAAGCTTGCAAATCTGCAATATAAAATAAAAAAAAAATCTGTTTTATTTCTATGTTATATCGATTCTGGCAATCAATGTGTTAATACATATAATGGAACTTGCATGGGCTAGAATATCATATTTACTGATTTATAAATATTGCATTATTTCTGGAATGAAACCTGTAAGGCTTCGAAATCTAACCTCCATTTTTCAGTGACTTAATAGAGATGTCGCGAATAGTTCGCCGGCTGACTTTTTTCGGCGAACATAGCATGTTCGCGTTCGCGGCGAACTGCGAACATATGCAAGATTCGACCCGCCCCCAATACTTTATCATTGAGCAAACTTTGACCCTGCATGTCACAGTCAGCAGACACATTCCAGCCAATCAGCAGCATACACTCCCTTCTACACCCTTCTACCTCATGGACAGCAGCCATTTTGGAATCATAAGTACCTTGCAGTCTTACTGAGAGGAGGGACAGTGTAGGTGATACTAATTCAATAGGGAAAACCATAGCTAGGCAAGTTTATTCAGTGTCCAGTGCAGTGCTGAAGGACTCTTGTGCATTATTATTATTACTAGCGTATTGCAATGAGATGTGTATGTTTGGAAAGTTGTATAGTTATTAATATACATATGGAGCAGTTTGCTCCATAAAAAAGTGGTCCGTATTAACGGCTCGCCTCGCTATGCGAGGCCCGCCTGCAATGAGCGCCTGTGTGTACTGTCAGTGTGCTTGGTGCTGTGAGTCTGTGTGTACTGTCAGTGTGCTTGATGCTGTAGGTCTGTGTGCACTGCCAGTGTACTTGGTGCTATGGGTCTGTGTGTACTGTCAGTGTGCTTGGTGCTATAGGTCTGTGTGCACTGCCAGTGTACTTGGTGCTATGGGTCTGTGTGTACTGTCAGTGTTCTTGGTGCTGTAGTTCTGTGTGCACTGACAGTGTACTTGGTGCTATGGGTCTGTGTGCACTGCCAGTGTGCTTGGTGCTTTAGGTCTGTGTGTACTGTCAGTGTTCTTGGTGCTATATGTCTATGTGTACTGTCAGTGTACTTGGTGCTGTAGGTCTGTGTGCACTGTCAGTGAGCTTAGTGCTGTAGTTCTGTGTGCACTGCCAGTGTACTTGGAGCTATGGGTCTGTGTGCACTGCCAGTGTGCTTGGTGCTCTAGGTCTGTGTGTACTGTCAGTGTGCTTGGTGCTATATGTCTATGTGTACTGTCAGTGTACTTGGTGCTGTAGGTCTGTGTGTACTGTCAGTGAGCTTAGTGCTGTAGTTCTGTGTGCACTGCCAGTGTACTTGGTGCTATGGGTCTGTGTGTACTTGGCAGTGTACTTGGTGCTGTAGGTCTGTGTGTACTGTCAGTGTGCTTGGTGCTATAGGTCTGTGTGCACTGACAGTGTACTTGGTGCTATGGGTCTGTGTGCACTGACAGTGTGCTTGGTGCTCTACGTCTGTGTGTACTGTCAGTGTGTTTGGTGCTATATGTCTATGTGTACTGTCAATGTGCTTGGTGCTGTAGGTCTGTGTGTACTGTCAGTGTACTTGGTGCTGTTAATCTGTGTGTACTGTCAGTATGCTTGGTGCTTTAGGTCTGTGTGCACTGCCAGTGTACTTGGTGCTATGGGTCTGTGTGTACTGTCAGTGTGCTTGGTGCTGTAGGTCTGTGTGCAAACAAGGTTCACAGCTCTTCAACACAATGCTTCCAAATAGGTAAAGTCTATTCATTTATTAATGTATTACATGTTTACTATTACACACAAAACAACAATAGCTCAGTTACAATAACATTGCCGTCATTTTTTGACGGGCAAGTCACTAGTGTCATAATAAACACCACATGAACATGGCGACCACTCTCTTGTGGGATTCAGGTACGTCCACGGATTCATCCTCCATATATCTGAATAAGCCAGGAATGATATATAGAGGCCTACAACGCTCATTGCCAAAGTGGTCCGTATTAACGTCTCGCCTCGCTACGCGAGGCTCGCCTGCAATGAGCGCCTGCGGCGCTCATTGCCAAAATGGTCCGTATTAAAGGCTCGCCTCGCTACGTGAAGCTCGCCTGCAATGAGCGCCTGCGGCGCTCATTGCCAAAGTGGTCCGTATTAACGGCTCGCCTCGCTACCGGAGGCTCGCCTGCAATGAGCGCCTGCGGCGCTCATTGCCAAAGTGATCCGTATTACACATTATATAGTAATAATAATAAAAATAATAATAAAGCAGAAGACCTCCCCTGTGTCTCCCCCCCCACTCCCTCCCATGTGTCTCTCTCCCCCCTCTCCCCTGTGTCTCCCCCCCACTCCCTCCCATGTGTCTCTCTCCCCCCCTCTCCCCTGTGTCTCTCCCACCCTTGCCTGTGTCTCTACCCCCCTCTCCCTTCCCCAGTGTTTCTTTCCTCCCTCTCCTGTGTCTTTTCCCCCTTCCCTCTTCCCTGTGTCACTCCCCCCTCCCCTGTGTCTCTACCCCCTCTCCCTTCCTGTGTTTCTTTCCCCCCTCCCCTGTGTCTTTCCCCCCTTCCCTCTCCCCTGTGTCTCTCCCCCCCTCATCTGTGTCTCTTCCCCCTTCTCCCCTGTGTTTCTACCCCCTCTCCCCTGTGTCTCTACCCCCTCTCCCTTCCCCTGTGTTTCTTCCCCCCTCCTCTGTGTCTTTACCCCCTTTTCTCTCCCCGGTGTCTCCTCACCACTCCCTCCCATTAGTCTCTTCCCCCCTCTCCCCTGTGTCTCTACCCCCCACTCTCTCCTGTGTCTCTCCCCCCTCCCATGTGTCTCTTCCCCTCACCTCTCCCTTACCCTGTTTCTCTTCCCCCCTCTGCCCTGTGTCTTCCTCCCCCTCTCCACTGTGTCTTCCTCCCCCTTTCCCCTCTCCTGTGTCTTCCTCTCCCTCTCCCCTGTGTTTCCTCCCCCTCTCTCCTCCCCTGTTAGCTTCTATACAAATACATCCATATGATAAGAAATCTGGGGGGGGGGGGGTTACCCCTTACCCCCCCCCCAGTTCCAACACCCATGTGTACTGTATAATATTGTATTGCATTATGTTATATTATATCACTAGTGACTTGCCTGGCACAAATGATGGGGCAATAAAGTTTGAAGCCATGGCAATGCTGTTTGCCACACAAGGTGATGCTTTTTGAACTCTGAGGACCTTCGGCGCTCATTGTGAGTCTCTTCCCTCGTGTCCTTCATGTTTCGTGCTTTGCAACGATCAATCTTCGGCGCTCATCGCAAAGACAGATATATAAGTACAGTGTTAAATATATAATTTTTTTTGTGCAGTGTAAATTAAAAAATGTATTCCGGTCTCAGAGCATAATAAAGTGATTTAGATTTGTAACTGCTTTGAGAGTGCTATCGCTGGCAGCCAATGAGCAGTAATCCAGATATATAACTGCAGAGTAAAAAGTAAAACATTTTAGTGGAGTGTAAAGTCTACATTTTTATTTTCCATTACTAATTAATACTTATTAAATGAATGCACGATAATAACTATTGTGAATAAACAAATGTATTAGGAAGTGCGAAGCGTTAATGTATGTAAAGTAACCGCAGTGTAAAATATGCTATTAAGCGTATTTTTTTTATATATATTTTTTCTAATAATAATGAATTAATTAATTACTAAAATACTTTACCTATTTGTAATTAATATATCCAGTGATCAATAACCTGAAGAGCTAACAATCAGTTTTGATTTTCCTGCAGCTTACAGTGTACATTTGGACTGTTGGTGACCCGAGGTGTAAGTGTCAGCAATGTGCGCAGTGCACGAGGGGAAACCGCTTGTATAGTCGTGTAACGCGCCATTTTAGATTTGTAATGTTATTAGTTGCAAGTTAGTGTTGTAAAATGGCGGCGATTGTTTATGTGTTATGTGGCTCGCCAGCAGTTTCCATTATTCCAGTGTATTTTGTACCTCGTCTCTTCCTAGGTAAAAGTCGTACATGGCTGGCGATGTTTTACGCGGTTTGGGGTCGTGTAGCCTCGTTTTCATTTTTTCCGGACACCATTTTTTTTGCCGCTTAGCCGATTTACAAGTGCCAACTGGGGAAGACGTTACAGATATCACGTATATAGTTGTGAGCAGGCGGGTTGTTGCTAACACTGCGGGCTTGCGAAGCGAGGGCCAGAGTTGCTGGCAAGGAGCGCCGAAGGCTCCCACGTCGGCTGCAATGAGCCGCAGGCGGGACTTACACCATCAAATTTACGGACTTACCATCTAAAAATACGGGACTTAGAAAAAAAAACATTACGAGCTCACAAAAATACAACCTTAACGCCTGAACCGCACGCACTTAAAAACATTAAAAACACAATAAATACACACAACAAACACATAAAAAGCTTACCCACAGCAAGGCGGGCACCGAGGACCTCTGCAAGTGAAGTTACACCTCCATTTAAGTCCAAATTCATGAGTTTAGACACCCGAAAATCACCTAAGTGAGAGAAAAAATGGCCCTTGAAAAAAAGAAAACGAGGCTACAGGACCCTAAACATGCAAACCACATACGGATTTTCCTAAAAAGCCGTACGAGGTAAAGATACACTATTAACAAGGACGCTAAATCATCCACACCCGCGTACCACATACACATTCCCCGCCATTTACAACACTAACTTACACAATGCGGAAGTACCCAGCTACCCTAACGGCTTCCCCTCGCGCACGCAGCCGATTTACACTACACACTGCACACATTGCTGACACTTACACAGCAGCTCCACAGCACTGAAAACCTACATTGTATGCTGCAGGAACATGAAAACAGATTGTCAGCTCTTCAGCACAATGCTTCCTGCATATATTACTTACAAATAGGTAAAGTATATTCATTTAGTAATTATTTCATTAGCATACAAAAATACATATACACAAAAAAAACATTATCACATTAAACATAAAAGCCATTCACTGCGCACCTCACAACGAGCGCCAACGCTGCTCATAGCATACAAAGCCTTGCAATAGGCACAAAAAACACATCACTGCCGACCAAAGAACAACAGCAAAAGCGCCTATCAGAAAAAAAATACAACCAACAGCCTCGCAATGAGCGCCAAAGGATCTCCGACCGCCAACAAAATTAATGTCTCGTCCAAACCATTACCTGCCTTACAATCTTATTGCCGCCATTTTTTGATGGGCAAGTCGCTAGTAAATATATAAAGATCAAGATAATAAAAGTATCAGGAAATGTAACACAAAGATGCACGCGCGTCTGAATAATACGACAAATACAGATTTTTGTCATAAGTGATCTGATTGCAGTATTGGGTCATAAACCCTAAACACTGGAATCTGTTACATACAATTTACTGATGATGTCATTAATGGGCTTCAAGGGGGGGGATCTCTTTTCATACTTTTTGAGCGGTGCAAATCCAACATACGCAGAGCGGAAACGCCACATCTGTGGGACACACACAAAGGGGTTCACTTTGGGAGAAAAAAAAACAAATATGAAATATTTAATAATCATATTTTGATGTTACCAACAGATAAGGAAACGAAACTGAGGTTATTATATCTAATAGTAGCAAGCCTGGGAGTACTGGGAGTAATAATACTGCAGCAGGAGGTCAGGACTAATGTCACCTATAGACCCCCAGACAGATAAAGGTCAGTACTAATGTCCCTCTATAGATCCCCAGTCAGATAAAGGTCAGTACTAATGTCACCTATAGACCCCCAGTCATATAAAGGTCAGTACTAATGTCACCTATAGACCCCCAGTCATATAAAGGTCAGTACTAATGTCCCTCTATAGACACCCAGTCAGCTAAAGGTCAGTACTAATGTCCCTCTATAGACACCCAGTCAGATAAAGGTCAGTACTAATATCACCTATAGACACCCAGTCAGATAAAGGTCATTACTAATGTCCCTCTATAGACACCCAGTCAGATAAAGGTCAGTACTAATGTCCCTCTATAGACACCCAGTCAGATAAAGGTCATTACTAATGTCCCTCTATAGACACCCAATCAGATAAAGGTCAGTACTAATGTCCCTCTATAGACCCCCATTCAGATAAAGGTAATTACTAATGTCCCTCTATAGACACCCAGTCAAATAAAGGTCAGTACTAATATCACCTATAGACACCCAGTCAGATAAAGGTCATTACTAATGTCCCTCTATAGACACCCAGTCAGATAAAGGTCAGTACTAATGTCCCTCTAGAGACACCCAGTCAGATAAAGGTCATTACTAATGTCCCTCTATAGACACCCAGTCAGATAAAGGTCAGTACTAATGTCCCTCTATAGACCCCCAGTCAGATAAAGGTCATTACTAATGTCCCTCTATAGACACCCAGTCAGATAAAGGTCAGTACTAATGTCACCTATAGACCCCCAGTCATATAAAGGTCAGTACTAATGTCACTCTATAGACACCCAGTCAGATAAAGGTCAGTACTAATGTCCCTCTATAGACCCCCAGTCATATAAAGGTCATTACTAATGTCCCTCTATAGACACCCAGTCAGATAAAGGTCAGTACTAATGTCACCTATAGAACCCCAGTCATATAAAGGTCAGTACTAATGTCACTCTATAGACACCCAGTCAGATAAAGGTCAGTACTAATGTCACCTATAGACCCCCAGTCATGTAAGGTGTAACCCTTACACTACCTGATCGATACAACATCATACCTGATGTTTTAAAGCACGTTATTCCAAACAATTTAGGAATGTTAGGTAATTTATGCCCTTTATGGCTTAAAACCAGACTCTGTATCAACTATGTAATTTTCCGTGGGAGTTTTGCCATGGATCCCCCTCCGGCATGCCACAGTCCAGTTGTTAGACCCCTTGAAACAACCTTCCCATCACTATTGTGGCCAGAAAGAGTCCCTGTCGGTTTTAAAATTCGCCTGCCATTGAAGTCTATGGCGGTTCGCCGATGTTCGCCGGTTCGCGAACATTTGTGGAGGTTCACGTTCGCGGTTCACGAACCGAAAATTTTAGGTTCGCGACATCACTATGACTTAATGATGAAGATCTCTTTTACCATTAGCTCCATCTAAACAAGTTTGACTAATTGGTCATGTTCACGGCCACACATGCAACGTGCACAAGAATGATTTATGGGTTTGTGTCTACGACCCTTAACAAGCTGTATGGTTCAATGTAATAGCTGGGTAATGCAGCCAAATTTCAAGCCAATGCCGCTACGAACTTTAAATTTAATAGGGCTGTATGTCGCCTGGGGAATTGTAATATTGTATCATGTTTTTCTCAAGTCCTAGTTATATGACCTGGGGCCCTTTTTCCCAGCTCATTTGAGCCTTGAGGACTTTGGGTTGTTTTTGCAAGTTTTGAACAGTTATTCTATGTGCAGAATATGTTTTGGGGTGGAATTGTTGTATTGGGCGAATATAAATATTTTGGGGTTAATACCACTTTAAGGGCAACCAATAGACGCTTCCGGTAGCCAACTGCAATACTCAGTTTTCTCCCAATCCTAAGGCATTGGCTGCTTCCTGGTGCTGTCTCTGTCTCTCTGCTGTGCAGCTGGGCCTCACCCCCACCAGAGCTGCTGTAGGTGTTTGAGACTTGCAGCTGCTATGTGTGTGTGAGACCTGCAGCTGCTGTGTGAGACATGCAGCTGCTGCCAGAGAGAGTAAGATATAGAGTCAAAGGTGAGTGAGTGAGAGGTGAGTAAGTGAGAGGTAAGTGAGTGTGAGAGACAGAGTGAGTGGTGGGTGAGTGAGAGAGTGAGTGGTGGGTGAGTGAGAGAGTGAGTGGGTAGTGATAGTGAATGGTGGGTGAGAGAGTGAGTGAGAGTGAGTGAGTGGTGAGTGAGTGAGTGAGTGAGAGAGTGAGTGGTGGGTAGGTCAGTGAGTGATGCATGAGGGGTAGGTGAGCAGAGACTATTTTATACTTTAAAGCCTTTAGTAATAAGAGCAGTAACATCCCAAGTGAGACAGTTTGTACAGTAAGAGTCTTTCTCTGAAACAGCAGGGAGATGAAGCAGAAGAAGTGCTGTTAGAGATCTGCTCTTCCAGCCTCAGTTCTTGTACTGAGTATGTCAGATGCCACTGAGCTGGAGTCTGATAAAATGTATTAGCCTGCCTCTGATTGGGCACAACTAAATATACATGTTATGCTAATTTAGCTGTGATTTTCACAATCAAATGCAATTGCCCATAAACTATAGGTAATATTGCTAACTTCAAGGTAAGCTAAATATTGTTTATTTCTGGATTTTTGCATGCAAAAAATGTTTTCATACACTACTAATTATACTCTAACAGAAGCATTCATAATGCAGGAAATGTAAATATGCCTTTAATGTAATGTAGCATTTGTCCTCAGGTCTAGAATGATGTTAGTCGTTATTCATACATAGATTTATACTTTTTGATTCTGTCAACCAGTGTGAAGTTGTATTATGCCAATACTTATTTCCATAAATGATGCTTTGTTCAGCACTTGCAGATGACTATAACTAATAGTGCCTTTACATTTCTGTATCTTTCCAAATAAGAAGAGACAGAAAGAGCTGAAATGCTAGCAGAGAAAAAATGTAAGTATTTTAAAAAGTGTGTCTGCTCATACAATATACATGCCACACATGAGACTGAATGAAAGGAATCCATCTGGCAAGGTCTGGTATCCATCTGGCTCTGCCTGTTCCAATCTTTTATTTTTTAATGTGTCTGCTAGGTTTTTTTTCCTTCCTAAAATATAAACTCATTGGACAGCATTTTTATTAATGCATGTATAACGTAGCAAGCTTGTGCAGTATGAACATATGGGATAATTTTTCTGTCTCATAGTATAATAATCTATTTTTTTACTATAAATAACTGCAATGACTGCATTTTGAGTTTATTATGGCTAATGAATATCTGTTAAAATCATACCTTTTGAGGATAAAATCCTATTTTGGTTCATTTTTAACTAATTGTTTACTAATCTTTAAATATATGTTAAATAACTAATATTTTTCCATGCATATAAATGTAGATAGAGTATAGGAACCTCTGGCATTTGATATAATACCCACTACAGGGCTTTTGTAGCACATTGCTTGGGGCTGTTTCCTATAGGTTAATAATAATGTTACAGCAGCCTCAGAAAAGCACTTTGCAGCCCAATGAAAGCTTAGCGAATCTACCCATTTGTTTGTAGTTGTAATTGTTTGGTGAAGATCTATTGATATTTAACCATCAGTATTAGTAGAATTGTCCAAATAATCAACATAATAATAACTCACAACAACGCAAATTAAATATATGGGAAAACAAAGCTCAGGATAAGGTCATGTCCTTTAAGGAGCTTATATACACCAAAGATTCAATCTCAAGAAATACTTTGACAGCCATAAAATAAAAATATAATGTAAAACCATTTAGAATATGTAGGTAACATCTGTCTTCAAATGTAGAACACAGGCCAGGATTTCCCTGTATGTTTACATGTTGACTTGTCCTGAAATTTTGGCCTACATTTGACACTTAAGAACTGATGTTGCCTCTTTAGAATGAGAGATGCATCAATAAAGCCAGCTAGGTCACTTTGCCAGGCAGCATATTAGACATTTCTGTATTTAGGGTATGTGGTTGAAGACACTGATATGAATCAAACTACTTTATTTACCATTTGTAAAACATTAACATTTAATTCAAGCTTTATGTGAAAATTCCAGAAATGAACAGTATGCAAATGGCACAAATATGAGACTGAGAGTTGTTCATTTATATTGCGTGTAATTAGAAAGTTCACTTGCTTTGAACTATATGGAGCATATAAATCAATTTTCCTAAGTTAATTATTAGAGATGACTAAATTTTGCAACATAGGATCAAAACTGTACAGTACTAAAATCTTCTGAACATTTTAAGAAATCTCGATTTCAGAAATTTCACTATTATATGCTGATGAATAATTCTGCTGTATTCAGGGGCCGAAAATCTGAATTTGATATTGAGCAAACTTTTTTTAGATAGCGAAAGCATATACACAACGATTAATATTTTTTTAAACTTATATTTCATATTTTTTTTAATACATAAAGATTATAAACTTAATTAAATAATAACTTATAAACATAAAAGATAACAGTACAAATTTTTTAAATGTTGCTTTGCATTACAATTTTTTTTAACCTCTAACACCTCAACACCTCATTCTCTATATCTTATTTTTAACTTAAACCAATATTTTTAATTAATTGTCTGGTTCCATTTTCTTTTATTACCTCATTTTGGCTTCCACTTTCTCTAAAAGGTGATTTCTTACATACTAATGATATTTGCATTAAACCTGCTGACAGCATTGTCAGTTATAGCTGCCATTTTATTGTTGTACAAACAGGATCTTCCTCTTTATTCAAGTATCCACCTATGTTAAAAAGTTAATGGTCCCGATTCAATTGCAAGCTGGCAACTCAATTGTAGTAGGCCGTATGTCTGTGGGTGTGTAGCTGGCTCCCGTTCACCTCCAAATCCGGAGCTATTCAATTGCTCAAGCCCATAAGTTACGGGCCCATGCACTGGTTCATAGCAGTTCAGCGCGAGAACATGATCAATTAAGCAAGCCCGTAACCTCCAATTTCGAATAAGCCAATAGAAAATTAGACTGTCTTTATTACGTCAGTAATTAGGTTTTAGGGTCCGATAAGCTATTAGACTTGCAAACCCACAAAATAAAGAATTATGAAAATGAATGCCAATACTGTTCTAGTCCATGTGGGTGGCCTGATATGTATTAACTCATTGATACGCGAGATTGAATTTAACCCCGAAATGAAACATAAAAATAAATTCAATTTCCTGCTTATTTGCGAGCTTGAGACAGTTGTGCAATTAATTCTAATGTCTAACATCACTTTCCCCGCTATTTAGAGTGCAATATTGATTTTTGTTTGCATTTACAGTGCTACGAATAGGTGTTTAACCCCCTTGCGGGTCCTCTCTAGCACTCGTAGGATTTTCTTCTTCTTTTGCCATTTACAGGTGTGAAAACATTTGCAGCCTTGGAGAATTGGAGCAATTGAATAGTGATTTGCGATTTTAGCAAACTCTTGCGAAAGTGAAAGATCAAAGGCTTCGGGAGGCTGTAAGTTACGGGTTTAACCATCAAAAAATGTTCAAAGATGTAACTCGTAACCCGTTCGGAGCCCACAAAAAGATGCCAATTGAAAGCAAATTAACTTGCAACCTTAGTTATGGGCTATTGGATCGAGCGAAAGCTCAGTTGAATAAGGCTCAATCATCCGAAACCAAAATGATAGATTGTGCAGCAATATAATTGCATATAAAAGTTAATAAATTAGATTGGGTGTATTTCCCTTGTGCAAGGTAGAAGTTAATACAGTATGAATATACCAGTTAATATGAATATATAATTATCCTGTCTAAAAATGTTACAGCTGCTTATTTTACAAATATGTCAATTTTGTAATTACTTTTGATATATTGCTATTATTCTTGTAGAAAAATTAAATTAATGCTTTTTCCCTGTGGACTTTGGCATTATGCCCATATGCTTACTGTAAAACTAGTTAAGATTTTTTTTCTTTATAAAAATACACACTGATTTTATAGTTAACTAAATGTATAACTAATATATATAATTCTAGTTAGCAGGTAAGATATTTTAGAATATGCTAGAATCAAGTATATGTTCTATCTTAATTCAGTAGTCTTCATGCGCTCAGCTCTGCTCTATGAATAAAGTAAGATTATAGTTTCAAGATTGTTAATTTTTGTTTGTATTTATTCTTTTTTTTAAATACAAAATTACATAAAAAAATACATACATCCATCATACAGTCTAAACACAAAACATAATAAGAACAGTGTAACGGAAGAATGCTATTTAGACACCCAAATTCTATAGCTATTGAGAGAGGTTAAGACACTGACCCTCATTTTTTAAAATAAATAGATCCCATTTTAACCATTTATTCTTATCCTTAAGAGTATCTTTAGGAGATCTCTGGGCAGAATCTCTTTCCAACAATCTATTCCTTTGCAGGTTAGTCAAAATTAGCCTCCATGTCAGGATTTTGCCCTCCTTCCAATTAAGTGAGACTAACCTGTTAACCACCCCTAGTAAATTAATAATTAAAGGTTTGCTAGTAGGGTCGAAACCCTGAGGAAAAATATTAAATAAAACCAATTCAGGAGACAGGTCCACATTAAGTTTACAGATATTCGACAAATTGCAGATGCTCTCTTTCCAAAGAGAGTGAATCTCTGGGCATTTCCACCACATATGCGCCTGAGTTCCCACACTGCCACACGACCTCCAGCATTCTGATGAATTTCGTACAGGATCTAGGTAGTGCAACAATGTGGGTTTCAAATACCACCTCTGCAGAATCTTAAAATATATTTCCTACATATATTTCTATATATTACCGACAAGGCACTCTTCCATTCATCCATCTCTAAGCAGAAACCCAAATCAGATTCCCATTTCTCCATTGCTGCCGATTTACAATAGGAAGTCTTAAGCTCCAGAATATTCGTACAGTTCAAAATATTAAAAACATAATTACCCTTGATTAATTTGCACTCAAAGGTCGTTAGTTCTCTTCTAGGAGCTTGCTTCCCAAAATCCTAGTCACCTCTGTTATTAAAGAGATATAATGAAGCCATAGATGTGGCGGCACACCATTGTCTCTAGTTATATTATTAAATGTTTTCAACGTATCATCCACAAACAAGTCCTGAACATACACAAAGTTCCATTTCCCCCACTTATTTATAGATGGTTGAGAGTTATAATTAACTAAGAGAGAGATTGGCCTAATAGGAGACCGGAAGGGTGTTAACTTAAATTTCTTATTTAGTCGAAACCAGTTTTTAAGATAATGTGTAACAACTATTGGTAGGCCTCCTAGTCATTTATTTTCATCAGGGCTACTCCAAATCGCTTTCACCAGATCTACACTCCCAACAATGGACTTTTCTATCTCTACAAATTTCAGATCCTCATTATCATTAGCTAGTCTTAAAATATAATATAGAGTTACTGTTTCATAATAATTTCTTAAACATGGACTACCAAGGTTACCTTTAACATATATCCTTTTCAAAACTGACTTTCTAATCCTGAAGGATCTATGTTTATTTATAAACTTATCCAACGGGATTTGAAATCTTTCAAGTAGAGTTTTAGGTGTTAGAAGTGGAATACACCTCATCAGGATTTTGGAACTAAAAACATTTTGACAGCATTAATTTTTCCCAAACAAGAAAGATTTAGTTTTCCCCAATTAACCAAAGTACTTTTCACCTTAGCCAATAGGTAATTTAAATTAACTAATCAATGTATGTCTGCAACCAAATGTATACCCACATGTACAATCGAGTTACTCTTCCAGTTAAAATCATACCTAGATTTTAATTCCATTTTAGTTAAATTGTCCAGATTAAGAGTTATCGTTTGCGTTTTATTGTGGTTGATCTTATAGTAGGAAACGTCTCCATATTGGTGGATTATTTCCATCACACTAGTGATAGACAAGAGTGGATCTGTAATTGTAAATATGACATAATCTGCAAAAAGCGTAATTTTAGTATTCAACTCTCCAATCAGTACTCCTTTGACTTTAAATTCACTTCTAATTCTTGCCGCAAGAGGCTCTATAATCAGAGCAAAGCTTAAAGGAGACAGGGGGCAGCCATTGCCAATCATAAAATTATCAGTTTCAAACCCAGGGCCTACAACAAAAGCTGAAGTATTCTGGTAGAGAGACATTATGGCCTTAATTAATCCAGGGCCAAAGCCAAACTTTTGCATCGTTAAAGCTAAAAAATCACGATTAACCCAATCAAAAGCTTTCTCTGCATGAACTGCTAGCGCTACCATGGGGATATTTCTAGATTTACAATGATCAGTTTTAAGATTGATCACAAAATGATACAGATTTAAGATTTATACAAAGCATATGTAAATGGCAATTGATATCAGTAATATGTTACAAATATTTTATTGTGGCATAAGCTAGTAGAAGAATTTATGAAGTGGTCATAGATAGGTGATATGATGTCACATTAGTTACTAGTTTGAATCTCATGGCTCTCCTTTTACACACACATGTATATATATATATATATATATATATATATATATATATATTATGTATATATATATATACTAGCGACTTGCCCGTCAAAAAATGACGGCAATGTGATGTATATGTTTGTGAAGTTGTTTAGTTATTTAAATATATTTTTGACCCTTGTAAGTCTTGTGATATGAACATGTATTTTTGTAAAACGTTGATGTAATGGTTTTTTAAAATGAAATTAGTATCTGAAGAATTGTTCACTTTAATATACATAGAATCCAGAGAAAAGTAAAAAGTAAAAAGACTTTTTGAAACGTACCAAATTTTAACAGTTTAAAATATATGTAAGCAATAACCTTGAAAGTATATATTTTTAAAATTGAACTTTATTTTTTATGTAACTTTGTAATTTTTGCAAAACATTTGTCTAATTTTGAACATTATAAACAGGAACATAGTAAATACATTTTGTAACATAATTTTGAATTAAAAGTATTAACATTTGAATGTAAAAACAGTTTAACTTGAAATTAATCAGTATTAACATGCAATTTATATCAGAATAATTGTTAAGTTTAATATACATTGAATGTAGAGGAAGGCATACATTAAAAACTCTACTTAAACCGTACGTAATTAAAGTAATTCATTACTGAGCACTTAAACTGGCGATAAACATTAATGTAGGTAGTAATCTTAAGATAACATAGAATATTTACATTGTGACTTAAAAGGTGCTTGAGCTCTTAACATGAACTTTGTAATATGTTGAATTAAATAACTTGAAAATATTGTTTTTAAACTTGTAACATTAGAAACATTAACATAGTGACTTAACATTTTAACATAATTTTTCATAGAAATGCAAGGCAAGTATTTTGTGAGGCGAATTATCCATAAACATGACTTCCATTAATTATGACTGAATTAAACAACCAATTGTTTTGTATTTTTGAATGTTTTTCCAAAATGTTTGCATGGCTTTAGTTTGTATCCTGCAAAGTTATAGTACTTCATAGTAGACAATGTTTTTAGTAAAAATACGTCCATCTTCTAATAAATCACCTTGACTTTTATTGTTTTCAATGTAAACTTTAATAGCCTGTGGATTTTTGCAGCGTGACAACGCAATGTACAATTGACCATGTGCAAAAACTGGTTCTTCCAAGTAAATACTCACAGATTTGAAAGTTTGACCTTGTGATTTATTAATGGTCATGGCAAATGCCATAATAATGGGAAATTGTCTTCTTTGAAGTATAAAAGGGAGACTACTTTCACTTGGTGCTAAATCTTTTCTTGGTATGAAAACTCTCTCTCCTTTATGGGTCCCAGTTAAAATTTCAGCATCTATAAAATGGTCCTTTAATTGTTGAACAATTAATCTTGTGCCATTGCATAGGCCTTTTTTGGGGTTCATATTTCGCAGTAACATGATAATTGCACCTTTCTTTAGCTGCAAAATATGTGGTGGCATTCCAGAAGGAGTTAAAGAGTTAATTAATTCAGTTGAAAAGTTTGCCTGACTTTCATTGTCATCAGCAAGTACAGAATCAGCACTGTGATAATTTCTTTGTGGTGCATTAATTTTTTTTAAGATTTCATTATTGAGTATTAATGCATCTTTATTTTTACACGTCAGTATAACTTGGTTGGCAAGCTCGGAATATTCTTCGTTATTTATGCTCCCTTCAAATATAGCGGATATAATATCTTGTTGACAAATCATATGAGGTGGGATCTCTACAGTGTCGTCAGGTAAATGTAGTATTTTTTCTGTTCTGCCTTCTCCAATTTTAATAAGCCAATCATTGAAATCAGTTTGGCCTTCTGATCTCATATTTTGTTGCAGTTGAAGATGGGTAAAATGTTTCCATACTGTACTTGACTTTATACATGTTTCAATAATGTCTGTTCGATTTCCATGTACAACGACAGGTAATGTTTGTCTAAAATCGCCACCCAACAACATTACCTTTCCACCAAATGGAAAAATATTATCCATGACTTCACGAAGCAAACGGTCAATACATTGGAGGGCATAGCATGACATCATTGTGGCCTCATCTATTATAATTAATTTACATTTCTTCAATTTCTTTGCTTGTAAGGATGTCATGCGAATATCTGACACAGAATTTTCCAAAATAGGCACTGGCAGTTTAAATCCACTATGAACAGTTCTTCCACCTTCTAATAAAAGTGCAGCAATTCCAGTAGTGGCAAACGCCATTGCTATTTTTCCTTGTGCTCGTACTGAACTCATTAATAAATTGTACAAATATGTTTTCCCTGATCCGCCAGGTCCATCAAGATAGAAATAACGCTCTGTCATCATGTCATCAACTATAGCATTTTTAATGGCATGAAATGCTTGCAATTGTAGTGTATTTAAAGTTGCAAGTCTTTCTTCTGTTCTTTCTGCTTGTAGTTGAATGTCATAGTCTTCAAAGTTAATGTCATCTATTAGACCTGGATCAGGCAAATTAAAACTTGCACAACTTAATCCATGAGTTAAAAAGACTTCTTGAATTTCCATTAACGCTTTTAAGTGTGCAATGGGTTCATTGTATCGTCGCATAAAGTCTTCAGCCATATTACTTTTAAAAGTCTCCCACAAAGCTAATGCATTTGGAGCATTTGAGAAGATACAAATAAAAGCAAATTGTTCTCTCATCTGTCGTGGCATTTGACATTGTGCTGCTTCTTCTAAACATCTTTCCCACTCTGTATCATCAGCGAGTAAGTTTCTATGTCTTGCAGCTAAATGGAAGGATTCATATACAATGTCATTAACAGTTCTTAATTGTTCAAAACTTTGTGCTCCTGGAACATTTAAAAGTAATATCCGTAAGCAAAAACGTTCAACATCTCTTGGACTGACTGTGTAAATTCGTGGAATTATTTTATTGCCTCTGGTTTTTCTTGCTCTCCATAATCCATTCACAAAAACATAGTGATATGTAATTTCAATATATAAGTATTGTGTTGCTTCAGCATCAGTGGAATTTAATGCAAACCATGCAGTTAGTGTAGTGTGACGATCTTCACTTTGGGCCAATGCATTCATTTCATTTCCAGCATGGAAATAGACTAAATGTCTTGTGGCAAATGTACTGCTAACCTATATACTGCATGTGATCTATCATGCATTTCAAATTTTAAAAGCCGCCACATAGCTTCTGGTGCACTGACATAGCGAGCATCTACATGAGATGCAAGTTCATCATGTAATAACTCACTACTTTCAGGGTTGTCTGCACTTTTGACGACTACAGTAGCTGCATCGTAACCTTTGTAAATATATTTGTAGACATATTTAATGGATTTGATGGAAGTGCAGGCTTCTACGTTGATGTGGGCGTTGTACTTCATGAGTAAATGTGGATTGTAGGGTACTACATATCTATTGTCCACTTTTTTTCCACGAATAATGGCACTATCTCCTTCTCTTCTTTTATAAAGTGGATATCCATCACAATTTGCATATGTTTTGTCTCTATAATCTTTTGGAAAATCTTTTGAACATTGATTATTTTCCATACATGGTGATTGTGGATTAAGGTCTCCACAGGGTCCATGAATCATGCGATGAGTAACAATCTCATATAGTCTACCATATAGTTCTGGATCTGGTAGTTCAGCAACTATGACTGCATCCACTTTGTCCGAAGTATCTAATTTATCTTTCTCTTGAAGTATTATGAGAAGATGTGCATGTGGAAGGCCTCTTTTTTGAAATTCAATGGTATATACATAAGCAAGACATTTGCCAAATAACTGATTTATAGTGAAGTCACGTATTAATTCATTTAATTTGATCTTGAAAACTCTGGCTACTAAATCTGGTCGATCTGAAGCACTTTGTCCAAGAAGTAGATTTTGATTAATTTCTGGCCATTGTGGATTACATGTAAATGTCACAAATAAATCTGGTTTTCCAAATTTTGTCACAATAGCCATAGCATCATTGTATCTTTCTCTCATATTTCGAGGAGATCCTTGAAAGGAAGATAGTAAAATGATGGTTTTGCCAGCTGTCATGTCTCTGCTTGTAGCCACGTCAGCAACATAGTCCATGAGTCCACAATATTGTTCTACACGTAGTTTATCTTGTTGATATTTTATAAAGTTTAAATTATTTGCCTCAACTTGCAAATATTAATCAATAATCCATTGTTGTGTTAGTTTCCCACCACATAAAATTGGATTAAATTCATCTCTAATGGCAATTTGAGCAACTTTAAATTCAAGCATAGAAACATTATTTCGGATTCTGGCTTTGGCATTTGGGTAACTGGGAAGGGTTAATTTTGGTTGCCAACCTGCTTCTCCGTGTGGGAAAAAGATGGGATATGTCATTGGATCTAAATTTGGACTTAAGATATTAATATTAATAAATGGTTGCTCCTCATTTCTGGGATATACTCTAATGTCTCTTTGAAATGGTGGTTCTCCTTCATCATTCTGAAAGACCATTGCAACCTCATTTGATGTTGGCAAGTTATAATGACGTTTATCAGTATGTCTGTCTCTTTTAAGCACCATATTAACCTTTGGCATGGGTAATTGATGTCTTTGTGCATGAAGTAGTTGTTCATTTTCTACTTCTGCCAATTTTTTGTAAGCTTTACTGTAGGGATTGTTGTCCATAATGTTATTTAGCTCTATAAAAACACTGGGTAAGCATTTTTTATTTTCTTCCATCTGCATACGTTGGTCAACAGCTTCCATTGTATCTAGGACATATAGTTGAGCGAATTTTCTTTGCTCTCCTTCCTCTGGATGTAAATGTGAAGTCCGATGATAAATTTGTCCTTGGACTTTAAAACAGTAAGGACCATGTCCTGGTACATTAGCAGCCAATGTTGCCCCCATAGATGCAAATGATATGGCACTATTGTAGGATCTTATGTTTGTCTTAAAATTTTTGTAATTTGGAAAAGTAGGTTCAGTCATAATATTTTGTAAATAGGTTGGAAATTGTTTCCTTTCTGGAAGTTTGAACTTTCCTTTTTGACAACAACTAATAAATTGTCCATCTCGGGGTCTCTCCTGTTTAAAATAATAAGCCTCACAAAATTGACATTGAGTAATCATGTCCCCACAACTATGAACCTCTACTGCTAAAGACTTCAGTAAAGGACAATTTGCAAAGCATATTGGATGTTGAATTTCATATTCATCAGATGAAAAGTCATGAAATGTTTCAACAACAGGTTCTAAATGTTTAGTTTTTTTCGTAGATTTTCTTGGTATATGTTGGACTTGTTTGGTTGAAATATCCTGTAAGTTTTTAGTAAGAGTTTGTAAATGCTTTGTTTTTGTAGTTGCTTTTTTTGGTCTGTCTTGACTGGTATGTTGTAACATGTCATCTGATGTTTTAGGAACAGTTTGTAAATGCTTTATTATCTTTTTATTTTTTTTGGTTGTATCTTTCATTTTTGCAGCTGATATTCTTTTATTTGCAAGTCTTTTGCGTTCTTTTTCTCGTCGAATTTCTTTCTCCTCCGGTGTCTGCTGGGCGGCCCATCTCTCTTGTCTTTCTCTAGTTTGACGTCTTTTCTTCTCTTCTTTGGTCTCGTTATCAGCCATATTAATCTGTAAAGGAAAAAAAAATAAATGTAATTGTGTATATTTAAATTTGTAATTCCTGTTAAAGATTCTTGTGCACAATTGGTGAAATAAAAGGCAAATCATTAAGGTATCATTTATATTTAGAATGTATCATTTATATTTAGTTAAATTTATAATTCCTGTCCTCACTGGCTAAGAATTTGGCCAATGGAATAGTGCTGTAAATAAGCATGTAACATATTTTTTTAAAATAATGGTTTTATTTATTAAAAACGTTGTTTGTGGATAGATATTTACCACTGCAAAACTTCTTTGCTAAAAAAAAAAAGTGATGTGGTTATTGAGCTATGTATTGCATAGTAGCAATTTAAATAAAATAAGGGAGATAGTAAATTAATTATTTTATTTTTCTGTTGACACAGATGCAACTGAAAGCAGTTTCTTTAGTTTTATACTTTAGTACTTATTATACTTTACCTTGGTTGAAGTGTGATTTAAATCCGAATGTTTGTTGGTCCTCGGTTCAAAATCGTTGTCCAATGGTGTGGTCCTCTGTTGGAAGTCCTCGTCCGATGGTGTGGTCCTGTGGCGATAGCCCTCGTCCGATGTTGTGGTCCTGTGGCGATCTCCCTCGTCCGATGTTGTGGTCCGTTGGTGAAAGTCCTCGTCCGATGGTCTGGTCCTGTGTTGAAATTCCTCGTCCGATGGTCCGGTCCTGTGGAAAAAGTCTTCGTCCGATTGTCTTCACGCAGTATCTGTTGTAATATAAAATAGAAAATGTTGTTTGAGTGAAATGTCTTTTAAATAATTTAAAAATGTATTAATTTGACTGTATTGTATCAGTTATGGTTATTTTTTTCTATCTTTTTTTTTTTTTACTTTCTGTACAATCCCACAACTTTTGTTATTCTTATTGAAGGTTCTTAGTAAGGCTTGTGGGTTGTGATATATTAAATAAGAATATAAATTTATTTTGCTATATGTTTATGTTATTTTTTGTACAATCCTATTTTGTGCACACCACTTGTGGTATACTTATTTAACCTTTATTGGGATGCTTATAGTTAGTGAAACATGAAATAATATAATTAATGTAGTTTGCTATGTGTTTGTGTTAGTTTTTGACAATCCTGTTTGGTGCGCACCACTTTTGCAAAAGTTATTTATTCTTGATTGTACTGGTTATAGTTTGTTAAACATTAAAGAAGAATGTTAATGTAGTTTCCTATGAGTTTGTGTGATTTTTTGTACAATGCTATTAGGTGCGCAACACTTTTGTTATTCTTATTTTTGCTTCTTTGTAAGGCTTATAGGTTGTTAAACATTGAATAAGAAATTCTGTTTTGTGTGTAGCAGTTTGTGTCTCATTCAATTGCGATTTGGCTAATTGAATCGTGCCCTAAATAAGCACATAGCATATTTTTTTAAATAAGTTTTTAGTCATTTAAAAACTTTATTTTGGATATATTTTTAGTAACTAAAAACTTCTTTTAAAAAAATAGTTATGTTGTTATTTAGAGCCCTATTCAATTGGGCAAATTGCAATTGAATGAGGGCCTTTGTGTGTACCATATGTTGCATAGTTTGCCCCTCATTCAATTGCATTTTTTACAATGTAATAGTACTCTAAGGCCGTCATTGAATTGCAATGTTGAAAATTGAATAGGGTTGTAAATAAGCACATCACATATATTTGTTAAAATAGAATAAGGGCCTAAAAGTGCTTATTTATAGCCATATTTAATTGTCCAAAATAGCAATTGAATGAGGGCCTTTGGTTACTGCATTTGTTATATTGTGAGCTCCTCATTCAATTGTGTTTTGGCCAATGGAATAGAGCTCAATATCAGCATGGAGCATATTCTTGTACGGAATTTTGTATTTAGTGAACTTGTATCCAAAAGCAACGTGTTCACAAAAGAAAAATTTCCTTTAAAAAATATGCTCTGTGCTTATATAGAGCCCTATTGAAATGGGCAAATCACATTTGAGTGAGGCCCTTGGCCATTAAAGATATATAGGTCCTCATTGAATTGCAATTTTGCCAATTGAAGAGGGCTCTATATAATCACATAACATATTTATTGAGCAAAGTTTTTAGTTATTGAAAACCTTGATTATGGTTAGAAATTCAGTAACTAAAAAGTTCTGTATAAAAAATATGTTATGTGCTTATATAGAGCCCTATTCAATTGAGGAAGTCGCAATTGAATAAGGCTCATGGTTCTTTCTTGTTTATACTTAATACTTTACCTTGCTTGAAGTTTTGAATGACAGACGGTCCCCTCCTGCCAATCTTAATGCGCCGGTCTTCTTGTAGTGTCTGTTTGAAAAAGAAAGTGAAATAGTTATTTGTATATTTATAATTTTTCATCTAGCAAAGCATGGCCTTTTGAGCATGTAATGTCTTGTTGTATCTTACCTCTTCCTCTTTGTTGGGGTTCTTTAAAAGGGATTGTGCTT
Organism: Discoglossus pictus; assembly: GCA_027410445.1. Classification (NCBI taxonomy): domain Eukaryota; kingdom Metazoa; phylum Chordata; class Amphibia; order Anura; family Alytidae; genus Discoglossus; species Discoglossus pictus. The sequence continues at coordinate 203,210,596 of CM050166.1, forward strand.
CACAGTGCACGGTGCAAATTGTTGAGAGACGCTGTTGATGCAGAGTCTGTTTGAATATTCAAAGAAATAAAAAGATTCAGCTTTATATGATCTATTGAATTGAAGTAAATGAATGTCATTGAAATATAGTTGTGTAATTTTTTTCAATTAACCTTATTTTTTGTTGGGGGCTACACACATATGTCACATACATAAATGCACATTCCATAGTTTAATGTAATTATTTTGTGTACGTGTGACATATCAGTATACATGACTCATATTTAAATGTTTAAATTAACCTTATATTTTTTTTTTCCAACACACATAAATGTGTGTGTGTGAGATGTAACTATAGATGATAAACATATATGTGCGTGTGACATATCAGTATACATGACATATAATGTCATTTAAATGTAGTTGTTTACTGATTTTGTTTTAAGCTAATTTAGTTGCAGTGTCAATACACATAAATGTGCGTATCACATGTCACTATACATTATACACATATATGTCCGTGTCACATGTCACTATGAAGGGGCAATACACAGAAATGTGGGTGTCACATGTCACTATACATTATACAGATATATGTCCGTGTGACATGTCACTATGAAGGGGCAGTACACATAAATGTGTGTGTCACATGTCAATATACATGATACACATATATGTCCGTGTCACATGTCACTATGCAGGGGCAATACACATAAATGTGCATGTCACATGCCACTATACATTCTATACATATACGTGCGTGTCAGATGTCACTATACATTATACACATATATGTGCGTGTCAGATGTCACTATACATTATAGACATATATGTGCGTGTCACATGTCACTATACATAAACCTCTGTTTAATATTGAATTATGTTTTTTTGTTGTTTTGTTAAATGAACCGTATTTTTTTTTTGAGCCTATACACATAAATGTGCCATACATGTCACTACATAAATGCTATTTTTTTTTTTTATTTGTTTGACCTGTCCTGATAATAAAATGTAATATATTATAGCTTACCGCTCAGTTGTAATTTGCACAATGCAAAGTAGTAAATTAGTAAAGAATTGTCTTCTCAAGTAAAAGCAGCAGTTATCTCAGAAGTCACTCCGTTGATCACCTGAGGAGAAATGTATTTTTTTGTTTGAAATAGGCAGTATTTATAAACTTGTAGAAAGTTCTGGAAAGTGAGACCGTTAGAACGCAATACGCATGCGCTATTTGCGTTCCAGCTTACAATTTGCGTTCCATCCGCCATTTTCTGCGTATTACTCTTCAAAATGGTGTTTAATATGATTGTGATACGTTCCGCATAGTATGTGTTTCATTATTGCGAGTAAGTGTAGTGTAGTTACGTCTGAAGCCTCATTTTCGTTTTGTTCGTCGGCCATTTTTTCTCTCGCTTAGCGATGGTATTAGTGTCTAAAGTGTTTTATTTTGATTTAAATGTAGGTGTAACTTGTTTTTTTGAGGTGCTGGCTGGTTCCTCTTGCTGTAGGTAAGCTTTTTTATGTGTTTGTTGTGTGTCTTTCTTAAGTTTTAAATGTTTGTATGTCGGCGTGTTGCGTCCAATGTTTGCGAAGTCGTAATGTGTGGTAACGTGTCTCGTATGGTGTTTGCGTGTGTAGCCTCGTTTTCGTTTTATTCGTCGGCCATTTTTTGTGTCGCTTAACAAACTATTTAGTGTCTAAACTCTTTTATTTTCAGTGCAATTAAGTTGTAAGTTGCATTTTTGAGGTCCTGGGTGCTTCCTGTTTGTGTAGGTAAGGTTTTTATATATGTGCTGTGTGTATGTATTGTGTTTTTAATTTTGTAATGTTCGCGAGTTGCGTCCGAATGTTGCGAGGCCGTAATGTGTGTGAACGTGTGTCGTATGTTGTTTGCGAGTGTCGTAATGTGTGTGAACGTGTGTCGTATGTTGTTTGCGAGTGTCGTAATGTGTTGCGACGTAAACTTTTTTTGAAATTTTGCAAGGGTCGCAGTTGCTGCAACTGAAGACCTCGCTTTGCGAGGTCCTCAGGTGCTGGCATGGAGCGCCTGCGGCGCTCCAAGCCAGCAACTGAGAACCTGGCACAGTGCCCTCGCTTCGCGAGGGCCGCGGGCTCGCTACGCGAGCCCGCAAGCGTGAGCAACGACTCGTACGCTCACAACTATATATGTGATCACATATATAGTTGTGAGCGTACGAGTTGTTGCTAACGCTGCGGGCTCGCGTAGCGAGCCCGCGGCCCTCGCGAAGCGAGGGCACTGTGCCAGGTTCTCAGTTGCTGGCTTGGAGCGCCGCAGGGCTCGCTACGCGAGCCCGCAAGCGTGAGCAACGACTCGTACGCTCACAACTATATATGTGATCACATATATAGTTGTGAGCGTACGAGTTGTTGCTAACGCTGCGGGCTCGCGTAGCGAGCCCGCGGCCCTCGCGAAGCGAGGGCCGTGGCTCGTGAAGCGAGCCGCGGCCCTCGCGTAGCGAGCCGCGGGCCTCGCGAAGCGAGGGCCTCGGCTCGCGCAGCGAGCCGCGGCCCTCGCGTAGCGAGGTCACTGGGCAAGGGCCTCAGTTGCTGGCATGGAGCGCCGAAGCGAGGGACTCAGTTGCTGGCGAGGTCACTGGGCAAGGGCCTCAAACCCTCGCAAAATTCACGTCGCTACTCAAAAAACACGACACACAAATTACGACACTCGCTAAATTTTACGAGGCACGCAAACAACGTACGAAACACGTTACCACACATTACGACCTCGCAAACATCGGACGCAACACGCCGACATACAAACATTTAAAACACAATACATACACACAGCACATACATAAAAAACTTACCTACACCAAGAGGGAGCACCCAGGACCTCAAAAATGCAACTTACACCTCGATTTTACTCGAAATAAAACAGTTTAGAGACTAAAAAAAAATCTAAGCGACAGAAAAAATGGCCGCCGAACAAAACGAAAACGAGGCTACAGCACTCTAAACTCGCAAAACACCACAAAACACCTACGGATATTCCGATACAGACCTATACCACACATTACTCGCCATTTTACACCAATGCGGAAGTACACGACTACGCTAACGGTTTGGTCTCGCGCACGCACAGTGTTACACTGCACACATTCAGCATGCTTATACAGCAGCTCCACACCACTAATGCTGCAGCAACATCAACACAGATTGCCAGCTCTTCATCACAATGCTTCAAAATAGGTACACTATATTCATTTACTAATTTAGCTACCTTACAATTTCATTGCCGTCATTTTTTGACGGGCAATTCGCTAGTATATATATATATACTAGCGACTTGCCCGTCAAAAAATGACGGTCAATAAAATTTAAATGTTGTGAAATTTATTTGCAACACAAAATGAGTCTACTACATTTGTCCCTTTTTTGTTTCTAAAAAGAAATACACATTTCTTTTTTTAACTTTTTATTTTTTGTAACTTTCAACTTATATTTCATAATCATTTTTTTTTAAAAAAACAATATAATAATATCTTAATTTTAATGCATACATATTGTACTTTTTAATGCATACATATTGTAAAGTGTAACATGAAATTTTGTAACAGGCAACTTGTATATTATACAATCTTTCAACCTTCTTTTAACAATACTAACACTTTTAAATAGATATTTATCACTTAGTAACTGCAGACTATATTAACTTAGAGTAAGTACATTTTTTTACAAATAACATTTTTTGTTTTATTTGTAACATTTTTGTTAAACTCTCGTTAAACTAAATTAGCATTGAATTCAGAGGAAGGCAAACAATAAAAAACCCCATTCAAACTTTTGCAATTGTATCTTAGAGGCAAAAAAATTAATTCCTTCCTGACCCCATTAACTGGCGATCGGATTACTCCCTGAATCAATACTTTTCCAAATCTTCTGAAATGGTTCAACTATATAGTAACAATACATGTTTGCCTATAACATATCTCTTTAACAAACAGTTTTTTACCTTTTTTTTTGTGGGACCAATCATATGAACATGAAACTTGTAACCCATTTCAATATGTTTAAGGATGTTTAAGTTTTTTTTTAATTTTCTGTTTGTCTTTTATACAAATATCACATAGAGTTTCCAAAGTGAAATAGTGGTCCCCTATTTAAAGAGTCCCAGAGTACTTACATTTTGTACTGGAAGTCAAACCACTGTTCTCTATGGATTTTTTTGTCCATTGTATATAGTTTGTTCTTGAAATGTTGTTTTTGTGCAATAATATTGAGTACCTTAAAATGTTGTCATAGAAATGAAACTACTCTACTCTATGTTTACAACACCTCATAGTACACAATGTTTTTTGTGTAAACGCATCCATCGTCTAATAAATGACCCTGACTTTCATTTTCGTCAACAGTCACTTTAATTTCGTTTGGATTGGTGCACCTTGAAAAAGCAACATAGAGTTGTCCATGTGCAAAAACTGGTTCCTTTAAAAAAATCCCAACAGACTTAAAAGTTTGGCCTTGTGATTTATTGATGGTCATGGCAAATGCCATGATAACTGGAAACTGTCTCCTTTGAAGGACAAAAGGCAAACCACTCTCACTTGGAGCTAAATCAATTCTTGGAATAAAAACTCGGTCACCTCTATGGGTCCCAGTTATAATTTCTGCATGTATAAAATGATCTTTTAACTCATGCACAATTAATCTGGTGCCATTACAAAGTCCTTTTTTTGGATTCATATTTCGCAATAACATGACAATTGCACCTTTTTTCAATTGTAAAATATGTGGTGGCATTCCAGATGGTGTTAAGGAATTAATAAATTCGATACTAAAATTCGATTCACTCTCTTTATCATCAGCCAGAACTGAATCTGCACTGTAATAATTCTTCTGTGGTGCATTGATGTATTTTAAAATTTCATTATTTACATTCAAGGCATCGATATTTTTTGATGTTAATATCACTTTGTTTGCAATGTCTGAGTAATCCTCATTATTAAGAGTGTTTAGAAATATGGCTGATATCAGTGATTCGTTGCAAACCATTTCTGATGGAATTTCAATAGTATCATTTGGTAAATGCTGTATTTCTGGATGTTTTCCTTCTCCGATTTTAATAAGCCAATCATTGAATTCATTTTGGCCTTCAGATCTCATATTTAATTCTAATTTGAGATGTGTAAATATTTGCCACAGTTTACTGGTCTTGATACATGTTTCAATGATCTCTGTTCTATTTCCGTGTGGCACAACAGGTAATGTTTGCCGAAAATCTCCTCCTAACAGCATCACCTTTCCACCAAATGGCAACTTATTATCCATCACTTCTTTTAAGAATCTGTCAATACATTGCAGTGCGTGACATGACATCATTGTTGCCTCATCTATGATAATTAGTTTCGTTAGTTTAAATTTTTTTGCTTGTATAGAATTGAGTCGAATATCTGACACTGATGTTTCCAAAATGGGAACTGGCAGCTTAAATCCACTATGAACAGTTCTACCACCATCTAACAAAAGTGCAGCAATTCCAGTTGTTGCAAATGGCATAGCTATCTGACTGTGTGATCGAATATAACTCATCAAACAATTGTAAAGATAAGTTTTTCCAGATCCACCTGGGCCGTCTAGATAGAAATACCGGTCTTTGACCATTTCATCATCTGTAGCATTTGTGATGGCCTGAAATGCTTCTAACTGTTTAGTATTTAATGTTGCCAGTTTTTCTTGTGTTTTTTGTTTTTGTAGCTCAGTGTCATAATCATCAAAATTAATGTCATCTATAAGTCCTGGATCCGGTAAATTAAAACTTGAACAATTTAATCCATGAGCAAACAATATTTCTTGAATTTCCAACAATGTTTTTAACAGAGCAATTGGTTCTCTGTAACGTTTCAAGAAGTCTTCTGACATGTTTAATTTAAATGTTTCCCACAAAGTGAAAGCATCAGGTACATTGCAAAATATGCATATGAATGCAAATTGTTGTCTCATTTGCTTTGGCATTTGACATAGCGCTGCTTCTTCCAGACACCTCTCCCATTCTGTATCATCAGCTATGAAATTTTGCTGTCTTGCAGCTAATAGGAATGTATCATAAACTATGTCATTGACTGTACGTAAATGCTCAAAACTCTGTGCACCGGGAACATGTAGCAGAAGTAATCTTAAGCTGAAACGTTCAATATCCCTTGGACTGACGGTATAAATGCGTGGTATAATTTTTTGTGCATCTCTTCTTCGTTCTTTCCATTGACCATTTACAAATACATAGTAATATGGTATCTCTATGTATAAAAATTGTCTGGCCTGCGTATCCTGACAGTTTAATTTAAACCATGCTATAAGTGTGGTATCTCTGTCTTCACTTTGACATAATGCAAGTCTTTCATTTCCTTGAGTAAAGCAAACCATCTGACTTTGAGGCAAATGTACAGCTAAGCGATAGATAGCATGTGACCGATCATGCATCTCAAATTTCAAAAGGCGCCACATTGCTTCAGGAGCACTAACATAGCGAGCATCTAAATAATTTGATAGTTCATCGTGTACAATTGGATTTTCGTTTTCATTTACAGCACCTTGTACAACAACAGTAGCTGCGTCATATCCTTTGTATATATATTTATACACATACTTAATTGATTTAATCGAAGTGCAAGCTTCTACATTGATGTGTGCATTGTACTTGATGAGCAAATGTGGATTGTATGGAACAACAAATCTATTATCAACCTTTTGGCCCCGGATAATAGCTGTTTCTCCTTGTGTTCTTTTATACAAAGGATATCCATCACAATTAGCATAAGTTTGCATTTGAAATTGTTTTGGGAATTCTTTTGTACATTTTTTATTTTCCATACATGGTGAATTAGGATTCATCTCTCCACATGGGCCATGAATCATTCTATGTGTAACAATCTCCCAAAGTTTTGTATATTTTTCTTGGTCTGGCAATTCGGCAGAAATGACTGAATCCACTCTCTCTGCAGTTTTCAACTTATCTTTTTCCTGCAGTATTAAAAGTATGTGAGCATGTGGCAGTCCTCTCTTTTGAAATTCAATAGTGTAAACAAATGCCATACATTGTCCAAATAATTTTGCTTTAGTGATATCATGTATTAATGAATTCAGTTTGATTTTAAATACTCTTGCCACTAAATCTGGTCGGTCAGATGTAGTTTGTCCCAAATACAAATTTTCCTTGATCTCTGGCCATTGGGGATTACACGTGAATGTAATAAATAAATCTGGTTTTCCAAATTTTGTGACAATAGCCATGGCATCATTATACCTTTCTCGCATATTGCGAGGAGATCCTTGGAAAGTTGATGGCAAAATAATTGCTCTTCCAGCTGGAATGTCTCTGTTTGCAGCTATTTCAGCCACATAATCCATTAATCCACAATACTGTTCAACTCGTAATTTTTTGTTGTTGAAATTTAATGAAATTTAAATTATTGGCTTCAACTTGTAGATATGAATCAATAATCCATTGTTGAGTGAGTTTGCCTCCATGTAAAATTGGATTAAAGCAGTCACGGATAGCAGTTTGTGCAACTTTATATTCCAGCATTGAAACATTAGATCTAATTCGAAGTTTAGTATTGGGATAAGTTTTCAATTTTAATTTTGGTTCCCATCCAGGTTCACCATTTGGAAAGAAAATGGGATATGTCATTGGATCTAAATTACAACTTAATATATTGATGTTGATAAATGGTTGTTCTTCATTGCGTGGATATATTCTAATATCACGCTGAAAAGGTGGTTCACCATCCTCATTTTTAAACACCATAGCAACCTCATTTACTGTCGGTAAATTATATCTTCTTTGATCAGTGTTGCGATCTCTTTTTAACACCATATTTACTCTTGGTATAGGCAATAGATGTCTTTCAGCATGTTCCTGTTGTTCTTTTTCCAGCTGTGCTAATTGTTTGTATGCTTTACTATATGGGTTGTTTTGCATAATTTTATCCAGCTGTTCAAAGACTATGCGCAAACACTGTCTATTTTCTGGTAGTGTCATTCTTTGTTCCACAGCTTCCATCGTATCCAAGACATACAACTGTGCAAATTTCCTTGGCTCTCCTTCTTGTGGGTGTAAATGTGAAGTTCGGTGGTATATTTGACCTTGAATTTTGAAACAATAAGGACCATGTCCTGGTACATTTTCTGCTAAAGTTGCACCCATTGAAGCAAATGAAATTGCACTGTTATAAGACCTGATGTTTTGTTTGAAATTATTATAATTTTGAAATGTTGGATCACTCATAATACATTCTAAATAATATGGAAATGGATGTCTTAGTGGAAGTTTCACCTTTCCTTTCTGACAGCAACTAATGAAATTTCCATCAGTAGGTCTTTCCTTTATGAAATGATAGGCCCCACAAAACTGACAAAGCACATTAAGTAACCCACAATAATGAGTATCTACATGTACTGCAGTATTGAACACATTGTCATGCATTTTTTCCACATATATATCAAACCCACTTTCTATATGTACATTGTTGTCATGTGTGTCTACATTTAAGTCATTCTGCACAATAGAATCATTAGACACTGGTTCACATAGATGTTTTTTTTTACTTTTCCTTTTTTTGCAAGGCCCAACAGACTCACTTTTGGCTTTCTTAGCAATCTTTCTTTTATTTAAAAGTCTCTGTTGATCTTCTTCTCTCAAGCGTTGTGAAGTTTCTGGTGTATGAGCATCTCTCCACCTTTGCTTCCTTTCCCTTGCCAATCTTCTTTTGCGTTCCATTTTGTCTTCTCCATTATCTTCCATTTTTTAATCTGTAATAGTCAATATAAATATTAATTAGTCTTTCTTCTTATTTTTGTGTACATATGTCTTTTTACTTTTTGGACTGTTACATTAAAGTTGATGAATAAACGTTATCCTTGTTTCCAATGAAATAAATGAAACCATTTTTCAAAGTATTTTATTGACATATATTAAATTGGTAATAACTGGACATATATATTTATTATATCAATTATTCATCTTTCAATTCATTTTAAATCCTTCTTGATTCACTTCACTGCATACATTTTTTTATTTTTTTTGGCAAGTGCTTCTTCTTTTTGTTAAATGTTTGTATTGCTTCGTATTGTCTATTCAACTTTCCATAAATTTTTTTAACATATGCTGTTTTGATGTGTCAGGACCAAATTAAATATTTACCTGCAAAGACGGTCTTGATGTTGTTCAAAGGCTGCAAACGTCACACTGTGTGTTTATTCACTTTCCTTGATCAATAATCTGTAATTTAAATTTTTGAATCTTTGTATTATTTCACTTCACCCATATCATGAAATAAACATCAATCAAGAGACATATATTTTTATTCCTTAAAAACCTGAAAGCAAATTCTTTAATATGTTCCTATAGTAATCTAATACAAAACTGTTTTTTATATTACTCATTATTAATAATTAATTCATTAAATAAAGTGCATTATGAATGTTATTTTTAATTCTTTCACACAGGTAAGCACAATATCTAACAAATTAATTACTAATGTAATATACATTATTAATTAATGATTATATTTAATGTACATTATTAATTAATGCAGAATATATAAGCAACTATTAATTTAATGTACATTATTAATTAAATTTAAACTGAAAACATAAACATGAGTCTATCTGAGAATTAAATTATTAAAATCATGTACATTCTTAATTAATGAATCAATGTGTTTGTTTTCTGCACATTCTTAAACGCTAACATTTTTGATATTACTGTTTAGTAATAATTAATTAATTGTAGAAAGTACATTCTAAACGTTATTTACAATTCTTTTACACAGGTAATTACAATATCCAATTAATTAGTAATCTAATGTACAATTAATTAATGCACAATATATAACCAATTAATTTGTAATAGAATGTACATTATTAATTAATAATTAAATTTAATGTACATTATTTATTAATTCATGAATAAATGTGTTTCTTTTTTCTGGACATTCTTAAACGCAAACTCACTTTTATATTAATGCTTAATTCATTAATTATTTAATGTACATTATCAATAGTATTGTCAATTGTTTCACACAGTTAAGCTCAATATTATATTTCTGTTAATGAAATAATGTACATTAATTTAATAGTTAATTGGTTATATTTTATTGATGATTAATTCTTAATTAAATAAAATACATAATAAATATTATTTACAATGTTTCACACATTTAAGCACAATATATAATCAATTAATTATTAATTTAATGTACATTATTAATTAATAATTCAATGTAATGTACATTAATAATTAATGCACAATACATAACGAATTATTAATTTAATGTACATAATTGTCCTTATTAAGTAACTAATAATATAGTAATTAATTAATGATACTTCTTAAAATGTACCTTTTGTAATTCAATGTTCCTGAATCAGTATCCTGAAGAGCTATCAATCTCGTTCGATTTTCCAGCATCCGAAAATGTCCAGTCACACTGTCATCACCTCAGTAAAAGGTGTCAGTAATGTGTCAATTGTGCCCTATATATAGGTTTTTGCGCGATCCAAATGCATTGTTTTCGGCGGGAAATACGGGTGCGCGAGCAAAATGCATTGTTTTCGGCGGGAAATACGCTGTTGCTCGAGACCAATGTGTTGTTTTCGGCGGGAAATCGGAGTTGGCGCGAGACAAAGGCGGGAAATCGTAGTCGGCGCGAGGCAAAGGCGGGAAATCGTAGTCGGCGCGAGGCAAAGGCGGGAAATCGGAGTCTACGCGAGACAAAGGCGGGAACTCCGTGTTAATCCGGAAATGTGTGGTGTGCGTCTTATCGGATTTTCCGTAAGTGTTTTCCGTGGCTATAGTGCTGTAGCCTCGTTTTCGTTTTGTTCGGCCGCCATTTTTTCTCTCGCTTATTTTTGTTAAAGTGTCTAAACTCTTTTATTTTGCTTTAAATGAAGGCGATAGTTTTTGTTTTGAGGTCCAGGATGCTTCCTCTTGCTGTCGGTAACATTTTTATTTATGTGTTCTGTGTATTTAGTGTGTTTTATCTTTTTTCTTGTCCGCGGGTTGCGTCCGATTTTTGCGATGTCGTAATGTGTCTTATACGCCGTCACTGATTATCCGTAATGTGTCTACGCAAGTCTTTTTCGTGCTCAGAGTGCTGTAGCCTCGTTTTCATTTTTTTCGGCCTCCATTTTTTCTGTCGCTTATTTTTTTTTTTGTGTTTACATTTTTGTATTTTAAGGTAAATCAATGTGTAACTCGCTTTCTGCAGGTCGTGGATGCTCCCTCTTGCTATCGGTTAGGTTTTTATGTATGTGGTGTGTGTAGTTATTGTTAATTTTAATTTTTATGATAGGCGGTTTGCGGCCGTATTTTTTTACTACGTTTTAACGGCTCGCCTCGCTACGCGAGGCTCGCCGGACGATGAGCGCCTGCGGCGCTCATCGCTAAGCCCGCTAAAGTTCTACGGGTTAACGGCTCGCCTCGCTTCGCGAGGCTCGCCGGGCGATGAGCGCCTGCGGCGCTCATCGCTAAGCCCGCTATTCGTACGGACCACGCAAACAGCGTGACGACGACTCGTAGCAGGACAATTATAATATGTGATATATTTATTAGCGAATTGCCCGTCAAAAAATGAAATTGTAAGGTAGCTAATGCTGTTTAGTGTGTAATAATGAAATATATAATACATTAATAAATGAATATACTTTACCTATTTGAAAGCATTGTGTGGAAGAGCTGTGAATGTGTTTTGATGTTGCTGCAGCATTAGTGGTGTGGATCTGCTGTGTAAGCGTGCTGAATGTGTGCAGTGTAACACTGTGCGTGCGCGAGCCCAAACCGCTGTCGTGTACTTCCGCATTGGCGTAAAATGGCGAGTAATGTGTGGTATACGTTTGTATCGGAATATCCGTAGGTGTTTTGAGGTGTTTTGCGAGTTTCTTGTGGTGTTTTGCGAGTTTAGAGTGCTGTAGCCTCGTTTTCGTTTTGTTCGGCGGCCATTTTTTCTCTCGCTTCGATTTTTTTTTAGTTTCTAAACTGTTTTATTTCGAGTAAAATCGAGGTGTAAGTTGTATTTTTGAGGTGCTGGGTGCTCCCTCTTGGTGTAGGTAAGTTTTTTATGTATGTGGTGTGTGTATGTATTGTGTTTTACATTTTGTAATGTTCGCGAGTTGCGTCCGAGTGTTGCGAGTCCGTAATGTGTGTAAACGTGTGTCGTATGTTGTTTGCGAGTGTCGTAATGTGTGTGTCGTACTGTTTGGGTTGCGACGTGAAGTTTGCGAGGCTCGCAGTTGCTGGCATGGAGCGCCTTCGGCGCTCCATGCCAGCAACTGCGGCCCTCGCTTTGCGAGGTCCTCAGGTGCTGGCATGGAGCGCCTACGGCGCTCCATGCCAGCAACTGAGACCCTCGGGCAGTGCCCTCGCTTCACGAGGGCACTGCCCGAGGGTCTCAGTTGCTGGCAAGGAGCGCCTTCGGCGCTCCTTGCAGCAACTGAGACCCTCGGGCAGTGCCCTCGCTTTGCGAGGGCCTCGGCTCGCATAGCGAGCCGCGGCCCTCGCTATGCGAGGGCCGCAGCTCGCTACGCAAGTCGCGGCCCTAGCTTCGGGAGGGACGCGACTCGCGTAGCGAGCCCGCAGCGTTAGCAACAACTCGTACGCTCACAACTATATATGTGATATATATATATATATATACAGTGGATATAAAAAGTCTACACACCCCTGTTAAAATGTCAGGTTTCTGTGCTGTAAAAATATTAGACAAAGATAAATCATTTCAGAACTTTTTCCACCTTTAATGTGACCTATAAACTGTACAACTCAATTGAAAAACAAACTGAAATCTTTTAGGTAGAGGCAAGGAAAAATATAAAAATAAAATAATATAGTTGCATAAGTATGCACACCCTTAAACTAATACTTTGTTGAAGCACCTTTTGATTTTATTACAGCACTCAGTCAGGGTATGAGTCTATCAGCATGGCACATTTTGACTTGGCAAGATTTGCCCACTCAAAAACTCTTTAAATCTGTCAGATTGCCAGGGCATCTCCTGTGCAAAGCCCTCTTCAGATCACCCTACAGATTTTCAATCGGATTCAGGTCTGGGCTCTGGCTGGGCCATTCCAAAACCGTAATTTTCTTCTGGTGAAGCCATTCCTTTGTTGATTTGGATGTATGCTTTGGGTTGTTGTCATGCTGAAAGATGAAGTTCCTCTTCATGTTCAGCTTTCTAGCAGAAGCCTGAAGGTTTTGTGTGTCACATTAAAGATGGAAAAAGTTCTGAAATGATTTATCTTTGTCTAATTTTTTTACAGCACAGAAACCTGACATTTTAACAGGGGTGTGTCGACTTTTTATATCCACTGTATATATATATATATATATATATATATATATATATATATATATATACTAGTCACTTGCCCGTCAAACATTACGGTCTAATATTGTATAAAATATTGTGTGTTCTGTCTCTTTGTGCATTCTCTGTTTGCTCTGTCTCTATGTCTGTGCTCACTCTCTCTTTCTGTGTGCCCCCTCTCTCTCCCCCTTCTCTCTATCTCCCTCCATCTATCTCTTCCTCCCTTCTCTTTTTTTCCTTTCTCTTCATCTCTCTCCCTTTCTCTCTCTACCACCTTCTTTCTCTCGCTCCTTCTCTCTTTCCCTCTCTCCCTCCTTCTCTCTCCCTCCATCCTTCTCTTTCTCTCTCCCTACTTTCCTTCTCACTCTCTCTGTGAAAAGTGTAAAAAGTGGTACGCGTTTGGCATTATTTTGCGCGGTCCAGGGTCAGTTTTTTTTTGTGTGTTTTTCATGTTTTGTGCTTTGCGGGGTTCGGCCGTTAACTTCGCATTTTTACAATTTTTTTTTTTTTCTAAGTGCCGCGTCTCGTAAAGTGGTATACGGTTGTCGGTGTTTTGCATAGTCCAGGTTCGTGAAGCCCCGTTTCAGATTTTTTGGACGCCATTTTTTTTCTCGCTTAGGCGATTTTCGAGGGCCAAAACTCGCCAAAATGGACCTAAATTCGCGTTCCACCTCACTCCCAGACGTTCTGACTGTTTCCCCGTGCTGTGTGTGATTTTTTTTGTGTGTTTCGTTTTTTTTTTTGTGTGTTTTGAGGCTCGCAGGTGATTATCACCATTGGCACTCATTGCCTAAGTGCTCCCAATAAATGGCTCGCCTCGCTTCGCAAGGCTCGCAAGCGATGAGCGCCTTTGGCGCTCTTCAACTAAGGCGTACGCACCACGCAAAGCATGACAACATCTCGACACAAGGTATGGGGTAAAAAGGCCAAAGCTCTGTTTATTATAAACAGTAACACACACAAAGTTAACAAGAGTTGCCTGCCCAACTACACTTACAAGGTTTGAGGGGACCCCATGCCCAGAAGTACAACCAAATTAGCACACCTCACAGCTTACTAATCACCTGTGGGAAAGCACCCCTGCACAACAAAGCTGTGACAATACAAGGCAATGACACATATAAATATGACCAATGTGCAGATACAGAATAAATTGAATTTAAATTGACTTTATTCACATACTAATATTTTTTTTCATTTTTATATCAATATGTCATTTACATATTTCAATAAAAAAAATAATATATATATATTTTTGAATGAACAGAAACACCATTTATCCATTGGAGGGAAGGATGGGATATGCAATTCTGATATCTGGCCCCAACTGGGAGGTAAGGTAGTATATATAATCTAGCCCCTGTTACATAACTGTTATATAACAACCCCTCCCTAACTACCCTCATCAGGAATGATTAATTCAAATTAGGTCCTCCTAATTCCAAGCCAGGTCATATCACACTCTTTTAACTCCATGCAGCTGTGGGTTTTCTTGACCTGTGCATTGTCAATACGAATACCCTTATATATAAACCAAACAAATAAACACTTGACACAAGGTATGGGGCAAAAAGGCCACAGCTCTGTTTATTATAAATAATAACACACATAAAGTTAACAAGAGGTGCCAGCCCACCCACACTTAAAGGTTCGAGGACCCTGTGCCTTAGGAGTACAACCAAATGAACGCACCTTGCAGCTCACTAATCACCTGTGGGAAAGCACGCCCGCCACAGACGCAATAACACAGTGCGCCCGCCCCCGTAAGTAAAATCCCTAACGGTTAAATGCACTCCTAGCTATTTAAATTAGAAAACATACAGTAAATTAGCCCTGTTAGGAAACACACCCCTAACGGTTAATTGCATTCCTAACCATCTAAAGTAGGAAACATGCAATTACAGCTAAGCATGTCCCTTGCCATCTAATTAGTCATCTTTTGGAAACCCATCCTTAATGGTTAAATGTGTTCCTTGCCATCTAAATTAGACATCTTAATTAGGAAACATGCAGTTACAGCTAAGCATGTTCCTTACCAACTATGAAACCGAGGGTTACAGTCCCTTGAAGACACACATTTCATGCTAAGCTTGCTTCCATGCAATCTATCATTAGGAAATGTGCAATTACCTCTAAGCACATTCTTTGCCATCTATGGGACCGAGGGGCCCAGTCCCAAATAGGGAACGCACATTTACTTCTAAGCGCGTCCCTTGCCATCTATGTGATCTGATTAAAATCCCTTGGAGACACACATTCTGAGACTAAGTATGCTCCATGCCATCTCCAGATCTTTGACCACCACTTAACAAGAGCTATTGTTGATAGGAAACACGCAATTAACGCATTCCTTAACATCTATTCAACTGTGTTGATAGGAAACACCCAATTACAACTAAGCACATTCCTTAACATCTATTCAGCTGTTGATAGGAAACATGCAATTACAACTAAGAGTGTTCCTTAACATCTATTCAACTGTGCTGGTAGGAAATAAAACTGTAGGAAACGCACACCTAGAACTAAGCACATTCCTGAACATCTATAATTGAGTGTAATTATTTTCCATGTATTTCCAATTCAATTAACAATGTTCTTTACCATACCATAGAGTTGTAGCTAATTAACTTTTCAAAACCAAACACATGGTTTCTTTGAAAGCCAAAAAAAAAAGATTGTAACCAAGTTTGCTCAAGTGTACCCCATCCTTACCATAAAATGCTAACACATCCTCTCCTTCTAAGTCAGTATAGCGTAAGGAGGTACCACACAATCGTCTATTATAGCTAGCCATTGCTTTGTTAACTTTCTTCCTGCATTTGTTTAATATAGCAGGTTGAATGTTGGATCTCCACTTGAGATGGTGCACTATCTCAGACCATATAATACACATATCAGGGAATAACTGGTGCAACCTATCCACATCCTATTTCATCCGTGTGTTTAAAGCCTTTAACGGCATACTACCAAAATCATTACCCCCGGCATGAATAATTAAGATATCTGGGGACCCGCTAACCGGGCATACTGTACTACTACCCACACTACACACTCCCACTTCATCCCTCATATGCCAAACCATTTTACCAACAACTCAGTTTTGTTGAAACCCAGCTGCATATCTCCATATTTCTTTACTGCCATTCTTCATGCCCAATACACGTATGAGTGGTCTAGAATCCATGCAGTCCTGGGACGTGTGCCTGCAGAAGGATAAAATTAGAATAAGAACAGCAATAGGTAACAAACTTTGCATTTTTTTTTTTTTTTTTTAAATGAATTAATCAATAGAGGCATAAAGGATAACTAATTCCAGTAACATCTAACTTAGCATACATTTTATTATTATCAGTTACACATTGCGATTTTAGCAGCTAAACGTTGTAATTTAGTACCCACACAATTTTTGGATGATAATAAAGTTTATAACTCAAATGACCACAACACACATATAGTGATGTAAATGCACCCATATTATACTAGTATAAAGGACTACCAAGGTCCCATAGCTGTTTTAGACAAGGAGTTAAAGTGTTATCTGCACCTAGTGCAAGCTCCCTGAAGCGTTTTCATTGACACCTTGACAGCGCGTCAGCTATGCCATTAAGCTTTGCAGGCACATACAATGCTATGCATAGAATATTCTTCTCCATGCACCACATTACTAGCTTGCAAAGTAAGCATACCACTGGCAATGAGAAGGATGTTAATTTGTTAATGGAAATGACCGTGCCCATGTTGCCACTATCAAATATGAAATGCTGGTCCTTCAAGCTGTCACCCTAAATGTAAATTGCCACAATAATGGTGAATAATTCTAGGAAAACTAAGTTCTTGATCAGCCTAGAACTGTGCCAGGATACCAGCCACTAAGCCGCACCCCACTGCCCCTTCATATATGCTCCATATCCCAAAATACCCGAACAATCAGTGTAAAGATCAATATCCTGACTCAGAATTTGCCTTGCCATGAAGAAGGACTTGCCATTGAAGTGTCGCAGGAACTCAGACCATACATAAGTCATCCCTAAGAGATGCAGTAATCCCTATAAAAAGATGGGGTCACTTAATTCCAACTGTAGCCAAAGACAATTTTCTGCTTAAAATCCTGCCCATTGATATGATTCTACACGCAAAATTAAGCTTCCCCAACAAGGATTGCATCTCTTTTAGGGTGACCTTATTGGCTCCCAACACCTTCCTTATGGCAGCACTTAGATCCACCACATTCTATATGGGCAGCGAGCACTGGAACGTCACTGTGTCAGTTTGAATGCCTATAAAAGAGAGAGTAGAAGCATTACCCTCAGTCTTATCCTTCGCCAAAGGTATGCTGAAATCCTGTGCTATTTCAACAAAAGACTCAATGAAACTTTGAATTTGTTCCAATGAGGAACCAACCAATAGGAAGTCATCAAGATAATGTGTCATGGACACAGAACCTAAACTTGTTCCACTACCCACTGAATAAAAGAGCTGAATGTTTTGAAATATGTACATGAAATAGAACAACCCATAGGCAAGCAAAGATCAATGTAGTACTTCCCCAAGAAACAACAACCTAATATCTTATGAGACGCTGGATGATCTGGCAGTAGCCTAAAAGCTGGCTAGCAAACATCCACGTCCAGCCTTATGTACCAGGAAGCGTACCGCACTGATGAAAATTGCTGATCAATTAAATCATTCACCGATTGTCCTTTTGGATATGATAGATGATGGATAAGCCTGTATTTACCCGGCTCCTTTTTAGGGACAACTCTTAATGGGGATATCTGTAAGCCCGGTAATGGAGGATGCAGATAAGGACCTTCCATCTTTCCAAGAGCCACCTCCTTATTGAGTTTTTCCTGAGCCATGCCAGGAAATTGCTTAGCTGACACCAGATTACCAGAAAATAAATATGGTGACGCATTATAACGTGGGATAACAAAACCTCAACTGAAACCACCTAATAACTGATCCCCCCTAAGAGCAAAACCCTGCTTACTGGAGTACAACTTTAGCTATGGTAGCATTATTTATACCAATACAGGTGTCACCGCTCTTAGGAGCTGCATTCACTGCCCCAACACCCTTGGTTCTTCTGAAATATCTATATGAGGGCTGTCTGTACTCACAATCTGAGCATTCATGCTTGAATCTGCAGGACGCACCGCACCTACAGTTTCCTTTGTTAAATTGAAAACATATCCTTCTTTTTGCTGTTGTAATTTGTGGTTGATTATAGTTCCTACCTACTGAGAAGTGAAATGAATTACTGTAACCTCACCCTGTATTTTTTGCTGGTGTGACAATCTTCAGTCACATTCCCATGTCGCGTTCATCCCATGTCATGGAGGGGTTGATCGCTAGGCGCTGACGTAATTGCTCATCATTGGACCACCATGCCATTCCCCCACATGTCCTATGAATGCTCTCTATCTCTTCCACATAATAAAAGAGAGCCAAACAGCACTCAGGCTACTTCTCCCCATATATGCCAGCCATGATTATGTTTTGTATATTATTGCAACCAATTAGTGAAGGTCTTTGGGATGCGTCTATAACGCTTCTTCCTTTTATCCTCCTCCTTCTTAGATTCCTTCTTCCTATCCTTCACCTCACAGTAATTATCAAGAGATAGGAGGGAAAATAATTCAATTAATTTCCTTTTCCATATTCTCTTTTTAATATCTGATCACACATGCATTGTCACAATGAGGGTCTTGCCATGGCTATATCAGCCGCCACAATTCTCTCCCGCCACTTACTTCTTTGCTTTTCCCTAATCTACTCAAGCTGTACCGCTTCACATGACTGTGCAGGATGTACCCCGGCCCCAGCCGCTGATATTTCCCTGCTCCCTGGCCCTCTCAGCTCATGCAATACAGAATCTATTTTATCCTCTAAACTAAGGAGCGGATTGTGAGAAAGTGTAGGCTTGGGCTTACCTGCTGGTCCAGACTTTCTGGCCCCAGCTGACTAGGAGGAGGGAAGTAAGGTAGTATATATAATCAAGCCCCTGTTACATAACCGTTATATAATTACCCCTCCCTAACTACCCTCATCAGGAATGATTAATTCAAATTAGGTCGTCCTAATTCCAAGCCAGGTCAAATCCCACTCTTTTAACTTCGTGGGTTTTCTTTTACAACATTTTTTTTTATAATAATACATATGTTATTTATCTTATATAAATAAAACTAAAAAGATAAGGTTAATATAAGGTTATTTTGTTTTAGAGAATTTTCAAAATAATTATTTAAACTAATTTAATTTAATTATTAGTTCAAGTAAATATTAAATTAGGCTATTTAAAGGGATATGGAATGCAATTTTTTATCACAAATTTAAAAGAGCATATTTTAAATTATAAAAAAGTTTCTTTTTTTCATGAATTAAATAATTAGTATAACTTGTTTAAGCTTATGGGAAACTAACAGGAAATGCCACAGGAAATGCTTCTGTGTGAGCAAAGTAAGCACAACTCTAGATCTCATTGGCCGACACGTATGACTCATACAGCTATATTGCTGCACATTGGCAATGACCCCCAAAACAGTTATACATTCAAAGCAGTATATTCTGCTCCAGGAGCTTAATTTTCAATTTAATCAAATTACCCCTTTCAGATACAGCAAAGAAAAAAAATCCTTCAAGAACCATTTAATATATATATTTCAAATAATTAAATTAATTAAAATAATATCCATATTAATGCTTATTTCATAATTACCACAAATAATTATACAATTATTTTTAACACAAAAAGGTGCTGCACAGAAACTTGAATCTACAACCCAACCCTATTTCCACAGTCAATATTTTAGTTCATTGCTCTATTCTTACACTTGACAATATGATACCTAAAGTGTAACCAAGTAACTACACATTTACACTGTCTGATTCAATGGCTCTACATCTGAACCTAATTAATATTCTATATTAATGGGCATTGAAAGGCTTCATAGTTATTCAGGGCAGAGGCAGCAATCCATAAATTCAACATGTATATGAAAAAGGAAAAACATTTGTCCACTATTTGTACCAGGGTATAACACATATGATGACTTTGGTGGCCCTGTAACTCCTTTAGCTGGTTATTAATAGCCAGAGACCTGTTAGCAGTCAAGTTAAAAGATACAGTGGGGGGAAAAGTATTTGATCCCCTGCTGATATTAAAAATGTGTCCACTGACAAAGAAATGATCAGTCTATAATTTTAATGGTAGGTGTATTTTAACACTGAGAGACAGGAAAAAAAAAATAACAAAATGCATGTCAAATAAGTTATAAATCAGATTCCAAACTCTCCACCATGACCAAGACCAAAGACCTGTCCAAGGGACAAGATTGTAGACCTACACAAAGCTGGAATCAGCTACAAGACCATCGCCAATCAGCTTGCTGAGAAGGTGACAACATTTGGTGCGATTATTCGCAAATGGAAGAAACACAAAATAACGGCCAGTCTCCCTCGGTCTGATGCTCCATGCAAGATCTCACCTCACGGAGTTTCAATGATCATAAGAACAGTGAGGAATCAGCCCAGAACTACACGGGAGGATCTTGTTAATGATCTCAAAGCAGCTGGGACCATAGTCACCAAGAAAGCAATTGGTAACACATTATGCCATGAAGGACTGAAATCCTGCAGCACCCACAAGGTCCCCCTGTTCATGAAAGTACATGTGCAGGCCTGTCTGAAGTTTGCCAATGAACATCTGCATATTCAAAGGAGAACTGGGTGAAAGTGTTGTGGTCAAATGAGACCAAAATCAAGCTCTTTGGCATCCACTCAACTCGCTCTGTTTGGAGAAGGAGGAATGCTGCCTATAACCACAAGAACACCATCCCCACCGTCAAACATGGAGGTGGAAATATTATGCTTTTGGGGTGTTTTTCTGCTAAGGGGACAGGACAACTGCACTGCATCAAAGGGACGATAGACGGGCCATGTACCGTCATATCTTGGGTGGGAACCTCCTTCCCTCTGCCATGGCATTGAAAATGGTTCGTGGATGGGTATTCCAGCATGACAATGACCCAAAACACACATCCAAGGCAACAAAGGAGTGGCTCAAGAAAAAGCACTTTTTTTCACTGTGGTCATACTTCGAAAGACCTTCACTTGATAATGTGCAACATTTTTTGACTGTAAATTAAACAAAACAGTGTATTACTTTTTATATTAATTTATTCTGCTGTGCAATGTATTATTTTGTTTTCAGGAGATCAACTTAATGATATGGGAAACAGGAAGTTTCTAAACAGTTGGAAAGTGGCACTGACTACTGCCAGTGCTCCAATCAGCACTAATGGGAAGCTTGTTAATTTACAAGTTCATACTCACCTCATGAAGTAACAAAATGAAAGCCTGCAGTAAATAATAATTGCATATAGAAGTTGCAAAATGTCAACTATGTTTATTTTTTATTGTTTTGCAAATAACATTTTGCACATTGTCATGTTCAGTTACAAAAAACAATACAGAAAAACTTGTATACACTTTTTCTTCTAAAATAGAACCTGCCTCTCAGTGCTTCTTCGTCAGGACTTTATGCTCAAGTCCACTGATTTTCTGGATGTTAAATTCCTTAACCTGGCTTTCTATTTACCATGTTGGTGTGAAGTCTGAAACAAGCTATTAACAGATACAAATATTTTGCAAAGGACATACCATACAATTATATCTTTTGCATCTTAATCCACAAATATTGTTTATTAATGAATTTTCTTGTTTAATAAAGTGTACTTATAAATTGTAACACAGCATTGCTGTTTTTTGTTGTGAACACTTCTGTACAGAAGTTTGTATATTTGCTGTAATGGACTTTCATTAAGGAGCAGCACCGAATAACCTTACCAGACTTTTATAGATTTGCCTTTTGGAAAATAAATTTGAAACTTTCATTGGATATTTACCTGGGGATTGAGTTTTAAGATTAGACCTTGAGATCTGATCAAAGCAGGTTACATAATTTCATGTTTTATGGCTAATACGATTTAGCTTCTTGTCACTCTGAGCAAAACACATAATGTAAAATATTAGTTTTATAAGTAAGAATGCAAAAGAAACCTCATGTTATTAATATAAAGCCATTACAGGGTTAAAACTAACTCTTATAGAATATTGGACTGAGCCTGTATTAGGAAGGGAAAAAGGTCACCACTAATTACTCAGCAGTTTGTGGTTCTCGTAGACAGTGGATGAAAGAGGGTGAACACACACAGAACTTGGAAATAATAAAACTTAACATAGATACAGGAAGTGGCATTTTACAATAAATGACAACTCAACAATACAGGAAGATCAACATGTCACTTTTTCTGGAGAAGCCATAGTCTTCACAATTTTCAGCAAAAGGTGGATGGAGATGGTTACAGCCACAGATCATGACCACGTGATGGATCTAATCAGGCTAAGGTGTTAACAGTTTATATATGTCTTAAATTATACACACTTTACAACACCACAATACTAAAACACTGGGTTTGTTACTTAACTACTTACCAGATATGGCTTATAGCCTTAAGCGTCACTTCTAAAGCAACAAAAAAATTAGGAAACATCTCTTTCAGCTCAAACATACATGTGGTTTGTCTAAATGCAAGCTTTTGTTATCAATGTAATATACACACCATACCTATCCTCACCTTCAGCACTATAATATGTATGTCCTATATCTGAGCACCACACTGTATATATGTTTACAAACCAATCACAGTTCCTGATAATAATTATTCCCTACTACAGTAGACGTCTTTGTCACAACCTAGATATGAGGGGCCTTGTGCATTCCAAAACTCTCCTACTTTAGCTTACAGGAGCAGTCTCCAGGTTGTGACTTTATATTCATCTCAGCTCCCAGCATACCAATTCAGATCAGAACATCATTCATGGAGAAGCAGGGAAATCAGATCCCCTTAATTAGGATAGCTCAGAATACAAGACATACACATGTACTTTTTCTTTGTGCAGCAGAAAGTCTAACTTTATTTTTTCTTTTCAGACATGCACTTTTTTTTACTGTAGCAGAAAGAATGAGATTCTTTTTTCTTTCTTTTTTCTTTTCAGACACATTTAAAAAACAAACAATAAACTCACGTCTCCCCACTTTCTTTAGCCAACCCTCATCTGGTTTTGCTCTGGTGTCAGGAGTGGTTGGGGTTATCTATCCGGTCCAGCTTATCAATTTTTATGACTAGAGAGAGGGGATGCCTGGCCGCTCTGAGGAGCCATATATCCATATACATTCTTAAAGAAACTTTGGGTTAATCTTTTGTTGTCACAATACCAAACATGTCAGAAAGTGCAACTCTGGCAGAAAGTGTATCTCTGTTAGTTACCAGTAAAATTATTGCAGTGCATATCACATCACATGGTAACCCCAACATTCTTTATTGTGGACCACATTACATTACACATAAAAACAACATGTCATAGTCCTTAAAACAAGCTTTATGTCCATTTTAATAGCCTTTGATATTAGCAACCCAATGTGTTAGAGTCCCAAATAATAAGGTTGGTTGTGCGGTTCAGGGGAGTTCCACTCTAGCCCAAAAGTTCAGTCATGACAGTCTTTCTTGCTATAAAACAAGCAAAGAAAAAAAATCAGATTTTAATGTTTAGAATACATAGAAGTACTGGAGTTGGATTTTTTTTTAATGTACTGCAAATTATTATTTTTACAATTTATAAAATGTATTTTAATAGTATTGTTTCAAAATACTGTAAGCTCATTACTATCTTTAATATTTATTAAAATGGATCACATGAAGTCTTACAATATATCACTCATACACCCAAATCAGCCTGTCTCCTGAAAAAATTTATTTTGCTTGTTGTTACACAATATATTTAGATACTAAAAATACATTGGAGACCTGTTATAAAATATTTTACAATGATTGGTTGGTATATATTAGGCTATTTAGCTCTAGACAGAATATAATGTTTGTGCAGATGAAAGTGCAAGAAGAGGAGGTGAGCATAATGAGAAAATAGAAACAACAATGGAGGGAGGCAAAAGAGTAGAGTTAAGATAACAAGCATTAGTATGTAACTGCTTCTAACTGATAATACTGATACCTGGCTCCCTCTGTGAAAAACCTACTGAGTTATCATTTTCATCACAAGAGAATGCAGTGACCTCCTGCACTTACCAATAGACTCACTATAATTTTAGAAGTGTTTTTTTAAGCAGGATTAAGTGATATATTGCATGTATAAAGAAGAGATGTATTAGTACAAGGATCAATAGCTTATCTCTATAGCTTTAGAATTAAGGTAAGGTGCTGCAAATAATACATGTCTTACTGAATGTATTGTTAGAAATGTCTTTTTTTTATTCACTATGTTTTGAAAAAGTAAATGTTTTTTGGAAATGCAATATGTAATTTGAAACCCCAAATATTAAATAAATTAATAAATAATAAACACACACACACAGATATCCGTATATATTTATAAATATATATATATATATAAATAAATATATATATATATATATATATATATATATATATATATATATATGTGTGTGCGTGTGTTTATTGTTTATATAATTTTTGGGTTTTAGAATACATATTGCATTAATATATATACAGTATATATATATATATATATATATATATATATATATATATATATATATAAATAAATATATATTTACATTTGTGCTCAAAGTTTGCATACCCTTGGCGAATTGGTCATTTATGTACCATTTTTAAAGAAAGCATGAGTGAGCAGGCAAAACACTGTCTTTCATTGCATATGAGATTCAAATTTAACTGTAGGCTACAACAGAATGGCACAATCATAAAAAAAAACAAGGAAACAAAGAAAAAACTTAAATGACCCTGTTCAAAATTTTGCATACCCTTAGTACTTAATACTGTGTATTGTCCCCTTTAGCATCAATTACAGGATGCAGTCTTTTGTAATAGTTGTCTATGAGGCCCCTAATTCTTGCAGGTGGTATAGCTGCCCATTTGTCTTGGCAAAATGCCTCCAGGTCAAGCAAAGTCTTTGGTCGTCTTGCATGACCCGCACGTTTGAGATCTCCCCAGAGTGGCTCGATGATATTAGGATCAGGAGACTGTGATGCCACTTCACAACCTTCACCTTTTTCTGCTGTAATCACTGGAGGGTCAACCTGGCCTTGTGTTTTGGGTAATTTTCATGCTGGAAAGTCCAAGAGCGTCCCATGCGCAGCCTTGTGCAGAAGAATGGAAATTGTCTGCCAGGATTTTCTGATAACATGTTGTATTTATCTTGCCCCTCAATTTTCACAAGACTCCCCGTGCCTTTAGAGCTCCCCCCCCCCCCCAAAACATCAGTGAGCCACCATCATGCTTCACATTGGGCATAGTATTCTTTTCACTATAGGCCTTGTTTACCCCTCTCCAAATATAGCGCTTATGGTTGTGACCATAAAGCTCTATTTTGGTCTCGTCACTCCAAATTACAGTATGCCAGAAGCTGTAAGGTGTGACAAGCTGTTGTTGGGCATATTGTAACTGGACTTTTTTGTGGCATTGGCGCAGTAAAAGCTTCATTCTGGCAACTCGACCATGCAGCTCATTTTTGTATCGTTGATCAAAACACACATTAATTCTTTACCAATATTTAAACACTTGGAACCTCATTATTTATTCACATATTTTTTTCAGTGTTTAAAAAAATTGTTACATTTTCATCAGTTTTATCATCATTATGTAACGTATAAGTACACTTCACCATGTTTAATTCACTTGAAGGTTATTATGTGGGTATACCGTATATACCCGAGTATAAGCCGAGTTTTTAAGCCCTTTTTTAAGGCTAAAAAGGGCCCCCTCAGCTTATACTCGAGTCACTCCCTGCCCGTATCTCTCTAGCCCACCCTTGTCTCTATCCCCCCATGTCTCTCTTAGCCCCCCTTGTGTCTCTCTATCCCCCCGTGTCTCTCTTCCCGTGTCTCTCAGGGGGCAGCACATTTCCCACCCTCCGCTTATACTCGAGTCACTCATTTTACCCAGTATTTTGTGGTAAAATAGGTGCCTCGACTTATACTCGGGTCGGCTTATACTCGAGTATAAACGGTACTCTCTTTGTATATAAAATAGATTTTTTTAATCATTATTATTATTGATTTAATTTATATGTGCTCTCTTTGAATATAAAGGTAGTTAAAACAGGATTTACTATACCATTCTGTGGTCTTCATGTATTTTGTGGTCATACTTATCTATACATTTTAAATTTGAACTGTGTTTTTACAAATAAGACATCTATACCAAAGATTTATATATATTTTTTTTTAATTTAAAAAATTTATTATAGTATTTAGAGGATCTTTTCCAATTTCATTGCTGTCTTGGACATGTTGTTTTCTTTCTGAGACCTTCTTTCACACACAAACCCATAAAATCCAGAATCAATACCAGAGCTTAGATTTTACCAAGTATATCTACACATAGTATACCTTTGTAGACAAGATATCTATACTAAAGAAGTTTTATCAAAAAGTTGTATTTCTTTACATTAACTTGGTGAATAAATACATAACATAAATATACAAAGAATTATGGAGACTTAATATACATAAAGGAGAATAATAATTCTCAGTATTTAGACAATCTTTTACATATTACCTATAAAATCCTGAATTTATACCAGAGTTTAGATCTTAACAAGTATATCTATAGATAGGACACACAGCATACCTTTGCATACCCCCCCCCCATTTGTTTAAGGTACAGTAGCACTGAACCGGCGTCAGGGAGCTTAGGGCACATAGTGATGACAGTAAGTGATCGTATACTGTTGTAGTTGAACTAAGCTACAGAGCTCTAATAAGCCACATTAGATCTAAGATAGTAAATCCCTACTTATAAGTAGAGACTATCTAGATTTTACAAATAGCACCTCCAACTATCAGGAAAGTTTTGAGCCAAAAATGTGTGGGTTAAAAAAGTGCAGGATGAATATCGCATAGTGAGAGGTTGAAGATAAGACATCTCACTGCACAGAGAGAGCTGTTTCAAACAATCACTTGGTATTCAAAAAACGTTTAAATCTGAATTATTAGCATTAACTTCTCTGATACATCGCATCTTATATGAGAGGGATTTAGAACCAGCCAATGTGTATATACTCACAGTAGGCCGAATTTTTCAGGAAATATCTTTCACTCCATATTAATCTGACTTTATTTAAAGTGTGACCACACAGAGTGTGATTAAACAGTGCAGGATATACATCGCATAGCGATAAACTGCAGATAAGAGATCATACTGCATACAATTACTTATATTTTTTAACAATATGGAAGTCAAAATTATCAGTATTATCCTCTCTTATATATCGTATCTTATAAGAGGGGCATCTGAACTAGCAAATGTGTATATATGCACAGTATAAAAAAAAACATTTTTGGGAAGTATTTTGCCCTTAATATTAATCTGGGTTAATCCAGTGTGATGACATTCCTGCTAGTATATTATACATATGGAAAGTATAGTGTGTGCTATTACATAGACAGCAATTTCCTGATATTAAATACAAGGAAAACATGGGGCCTCATTCTATTAACGGCCGTAGGAGATGCGTGGCCGTAAGGCCCGGCAGCAAGATACGTCCGTATTCTAATACCTTGCGGCCTAGGGCTCTGGCTGGCTTCCGGCCGGCGCCCTGTAATCCCTTGCTTTTGGCCGCAAGAAAGCCAAGGTCGCTATACAAATGCTACGTGAACCCTTCTGTCAAGGCCGTAATTAGCTAAAACCGAGCCGCAGCTTACTTACACCAAAAAGGTCCCGCAAGGCTTTTACTTACAAATCCGAGCACCAATTAAGCACATAAAAAAGCAATCCTGTACTTTGATGAGACGTTGAAGTGATTGTAGGTGTTAGAATTCATAGCACAACATTCCCCTACACTCAAATCTGAAAATCATTTTTATTGTAATTAATGTTCAATTTCCGTGTCCAGAATCCCACGGGCTTGGAGCACATCAGACACGCAAAGGCTGCGGGATTATCTTCCGTTAAGTCCGTAAATGGGTAAAATAGACTCACAGGTCACAAAGGGCTTACTTACAAATTGTAGCACTAATAAGGCAAATAGAAAAGCCATCCTGTACTTTTATTAAAAGTGAAAGTGATCTTTGGTCTTAGAATTAATAGTTTAACATTCCACTACTCGCAAATATTTTTTATTTTATTTATTTTTTAAATTTCATGTTCAAACTTCGTGTTCTATTTATCATGCAAGCCGACAATGGCTTGAATAACGAGCTACAGGCTTGGAGGACATTCACCCTCCAAGCCCGCACGGGCTTGAATAACGAGCTACGGGCTTGGAGGACATTCACCCTCCAAGCCCGGATGGGCTTGAATAACGAGTTACGGGCTTGGTCATTGAAGCCTGTGGGACAGATTTTAAACCTAAAATGAAAGATTATAATTTGGCGATGTGCAAGCTTGAGAATGTTTTGCTATTAATCCTCATGTCCCCCATTGTGTTCCCCATCATTTACAGTGCTTTGCAGTGCTTGCTTGAATATATATTGGCTTCTACAAAGCTTTGAGTTTGCGGCCTCAACCTCCGAACTCATACGGGTTTTAACAACGACGGGACGAAAAATAAACCAGAAAGCAAATATTGGATTTGGTCGATGTGCCAGCTTGAGAGGGTGTTATTGCTATTAATCCTCATGTCCCCCATTATGCTGCTTATCATTTACAGTGCTTTACAGTGCTATCTTGAATTTATATTTGCATTTACAGTTTTCCGACTTTGCAGCCTTGAAACACAATTTACGGGCACGCAGGAAACGCTTGAAGCCGATTGCATAATTTGCAGCCGGCCGCAAGGGGGACCGTCTTTCGTTGCCATCCATTTGAATAGCAGCATAGCAATAGTGCTACACAGGGCCGTAAGATGGCCGTAAGGAATCGCAGCATTGCGGCCATTTTACGGCCGTTAATAGAATGAGGCCCATAGTGAGTGCTACTTCCTAACAACGAGTAACATCTTTTCTATTAAAGGATTACCTTCATTAAACATTTAAATATCTAAAGTATAATAAAAAAATCAAAGTATAGAGGAAGAGATGGGTAAACTGTCAAAAGACAGGAATCGCTTAACAGGATTTCTATGTTAGTGGCACAACAGGGTTTATGAACAGAGACAGCCTATCTGGGAGAAATTAGGATTACCCCCTTATATTATCAGTTCTGTAACCTGCAGTCAAATGTATTCAGTTTAATCATGACTGTTTGGTTTCTTTGAAAAGAGAGAAATAGGAAAAATCTCTGAAACAATAAAAGAGATCTATACAGTCATATAGAAAAAGCTTGATATTCAACTCAAACATCGGCACTTTCTATTTAACCATTACATATTATATGTTAAAAATAAGTCAGTCATCAAACTTTTGTTTTTAATCAGCATCTTATTGCAGCATATGTTTATCTTTAAAAATTTAGTATATAAATAAATATCGACATAAAAAATTCCTAATTTTAATAATTTCTTTAACGTCGTATTTTGCTACTTGAAACAACCACACCGTCTTTTTCCAGGGCAGCCTGTATTTCTCCTGAGGTTACCTGTGGGTTTTTCTTTATATTCTGAACAATTCTTCTGGCAGTTGTGGCTGAAATCTTTCTTGGTCTACCTGACCTTGACTTGGTATCAAGAGATCCCAGAATTTCCCAATTATTAATAAGGGATTGAATAGGACTGACTGGCATTTTCAAGGCTTTGGATATCTTTTTACTAATTGACTATTTATACAGACACTAATTGCAATAAAATAATCCACAGGTGTAAGAAATGAACCTTTAATTGTCATTTAAACCTGTGTGTGTCACTTTGTGTATAGGTAACAAGGCCAAACATTCAAGGGTATGTAAACTTTTGATCAGGGCCATTTGGGTGATTTCTGTTATTATTATTATTTAAAAACTAGAATATTGCCCGTCAAAAAATGACGGCAATGAAATTATAAGTGAGCTTATGCTGTTTGGTGTATGGTAATCAAATAAATAATCTATTAATAAAGTAATATACTTTAACTATTGTGAAGTAATATATGCAGGAAGCATTGTGTTGAAGAGCTGGCAATCTGTTTTCATGTTGCTGCATCATCAGTGCTGTGGAGCTGCTGTGTAAGCGTCATGAATGTGTGCAGTGTAATAGTGTGCGTGCACGAGGCAAAGCCGCTAGGGTAGCTGTGTACTTCCGGATTGTATACGTTATTGTTCTAAAATGGAGCCTAATGTGTGGTATGCGGCTGTGGCTGATATGGCGTCCTTGTTTTCAGATGTCGCCTTACTTTTTCGGAAAATCCGTAGGTGTTTGGTTGTGTTTTGCGTGTTTAGGGTCCTTTAGCCTCGTTTTCGTTTTGTTTGGCGGCTATTCTTTCTCTCGCTTAGGTGGTTTTCGGGGGTCTAAACTTCGAAATTTTGAGTTAAATCGAGGTGTAACTTCACTTGCAGAGGTCCTGGGTACACCCCCTTGCTGTGGGTAACCTTTTTATGTGTTTGTTGTGTGTATTTATTGTGTTTGTAATGTTTTTGGTGTCGCGGGGGTTGCGTCCTTGTTTTTGTATCTCGTATGTCTTTTTCGGGAAATCCGTAGGTGTTTGGTCTTTATACTGCTTTAGACTGCTTTAGACCGTCTTTAGACTGCTGTAGCCTCGTTTTCGTTTTTTTCGGCTGCCATTTTTTCTCTTGCTTAGGGGATTTTTGAGTGTCTAAACTCTTTTATTTGGAGTTAAATTGAGGTGTAACTTCAGTTTTTGAGGTCCTGGGTGCCCCCCCCCCCCCCTTGGTATAGGTAAGCTTTTTCTGTATTTGTTGTGTGTATTTATTGTGTTTTTCATGTTTTCATGTGCGCTGGTTTCGGACGATTTTTGCGAGGTCGTAATGGGTCGTAACGTGTCTCGTATTTTGCTTTCGTAAGGACGTAAATTTTACAAGGTCCGCAGTTGCTGGCAAGGAGCGCCTTCGGTGCTCCATGCCAGCAACTGCAGCCCTCGCTTTGCGAGCCCGCAAGCATTAGCAACAGCCCGCATGCTCACAACTATATATGTGATGGTCCAAACAACTATGTGATAATAAATGGCTTCATATGATCAGTATCCCTCAATAAAATTTTTTTTTTTTGCATGATCAGTCATATTTTCAAAATAAATGCCAAAATTTCACAATTTCTGCCAGGGTATTCAGACGCTTGAGCACAACTGTATATATATATATATATATATATATATATATATATATATATATATATATATATATGTATATATATATATATATATATATATATATATTATTATTATTATTACTACATACAGAAATCTGAAGTTATGAGTAAAGGGAATATAAACACTTACATTTTGCATGCGGTCGGATGTAATTTAGATTATGTCAGCTCATAGTTTATTTTAATTTTTTAAGACACTTACATTTTTCCTGACTTTGATGACATTTTTTCTGTAACAGACTTTCAAAAAAACATTTCCTTTTATTGAACATAAAACCTTTTTACCAGATAGATAGATAGATAGATAGATAGATAGATAGATAGATAGATAGATAGATAGATAGATAATCAGATAGATATGTAGATCTTTTAAGCTCCTATCAAGTGGGAGCTACAGTTTTATTCAGTGGTGTTTTAAGTTTCAAGGGAGAATGACTCTTCTTTCGTTAAAGTATCTACTGTTGTGTAGTGTGTACACTTTTCGTTATAGGACATCCAGTTGTTGAAGGAATATGGTTTCATTACCTCTATGGAAGATGATAGATCAGAAGGGAAGTAATCTTGTTTTGGGCTATGTAGCCATCAGGGGTTCATTGCCTTTAGATTTACAGACAACAGAAGTGATCAGCGCAAAAGACAGCCTTGTGACTTCAGACAGAAATAATTCATTTTATATTTGCTCTCACTGTGATGATTTACACTGCATTTCATGTCAGTTGTTTGCTGATTTAGTCTTTTGATATGAGCAGAAAGGACTTTTTTTATGTCAAAGCTTTTGATTTTTACTTTGAGTATAGTGAAGTAGACATTTCACTTATCTAAGCATTACGCATGCTAATCACAACTTTCCCAAGGCTAAGAGAATTAGGATATAACCCAAAATTAGCTTTGTCCAGTATAAATTCCATAGTAACAGTAAAACATGATTAATGGATCACTGTAAGACAATCTGAGTATCTATAAACACTATGCTGCAGTAAACAGAATGCGGCCTCTACATATTAACAGCAGTAAATGATGTTAAATTATTTCAATATAAATGTTTCCTGAATTGATGAAGTAATGTTTTTCCATGCACAGTTTGACTTATATACGATATGTGCTTTATATAGCCCTTTAATAGTTTGCTATAGTGTTTGGTAAGCCATGACAAATACAAACAGAACATTCTGCTGTAAGTTGTAATTGCTTCTTGTTCAGCTGACATCAGGTGACATTTCATTTGTTTATTTTATAAGTGGTTAAAGGTATATCTAAGATTCCCTGTTTTTATTTTTTTCTAGTTTAACACATACTACAGAAACACACATTACATTGGGTCATTCTATACGCATACAGATTTATCTTATTTAAAAATAAAATTTGTTTTCCACACCCCTAGAGCTGCATACATAGGCACATTGTACCTACCAATAGAAACACTGTATATGGGTTAGTCCTATACTAACCTTCAAGCCAACAGCAGCACAATGCAGAGTTCTGCACAGCAATATCCTTCTGCTTCTTTGTGCAGGGGACTACACACTACATGGTGCTTTTCTGCACAAACTGACTTCACAAATTGAAACAATGTATTAGCTGCTTTTGATTGGCCAAAAGAATTTAATGTTATGCTAATTTTGGCAGGGATATCAATGGGTGTTAACTCACAAAATCAACTGCTGACAAACTCAAGACATTTAAGGTAAGTTTAATAATGCTTTTTTGGTATTTTTCATGCATAAAAATGTTTTCTTTTAGATGCACTCCTAATCCATGAAACTTAAACATGACTTTAAAAATGAAATCCGGTTTTCCAATCAAAAATAGTAATTCAAGTAGGTTTTGAAACTTACATTTGACATATAGTGGCAGATATGTTCCATTACACCAATATCAGGCATGGAGGAGGTGGGAGAGAATCTGTCCAGGGTGTGACTTGATTGTAATCTGTTGTCTTGATAACACTGTTTATCTGACTACTTATCTGAGGTGGCTACTGCAGCCTAACCTACACTGGTCAGAAAAAAAGTTTAGTACAG
Organism: Discoglossus pictus; assembly: GCA_027410445.1. Lineage (NCBI taxonomy): Eukaryota > Metazoa > Chordata > Amphibia > Anura > Alytidae > Discoglossus > Discoglossus pictus. The sequence goes on from CM050166.1 coordinate 203,244,155, forward strand.
CCCCCTGAGAAAATCCTATCACCCAATCTGCTAAAATAAAACGTACATTTTAAATGCTCTGTTAGCTTTATATTCTCCAAATAGTGATATTATTGATAATCGGTTAGTAAATAAATAAATGCAACCTTATTGTTTGATCCCTACAATGACCATTTAAATCATACAGTAACATGTAATATTAATTTATCTTTCTGTCTTTAGTTGTTGGTCAATCATTGTACAATACCTACCTTTTTTATATTCTGTATTTCTGTCCCATGAAAACTCAGAATATAAATATTTCTATTAGTTATTAGAACTATTTGGCTGCAATTTCTTTTTTAAGTTTTTAAGTTTTATTTTTCACAATAAGTAACTTTTTCTTCTTCCATTTTAAAACTTTTTCTGTAATGAATTTAATCTTACTTAGGAACATTTCAATCATATAAACCAACTAGAGAAGTTTATTGATTTGGTATGCAGGCTGCTGATTATTAAAAGACAAAGCTTGTACTAGCAATTAGTTATTTGCTAATACCATAAGGCTTCTTTAGTCCATTGTATTCAAGAGCAATCAATAAGAATGTTGGAAAGGGACTGAATACAGAATCACGCATAATTAGACAGAATAAAAACTGAAATAGAAAGATGTTGTGGTTGTGCTTTTAAAGGATGCTTGAAATCTTAGTCGTAATAATAAATAGGAAACAAATGAGAGCATACACTGTTTATAATTTTTTATAAAATTTATAAATTATGCAGTTATTTTAAATGATACATTTTTGACTGTATATTTGCCATGTATCACAATATAAATCACCAGAATATGGATTCAATTAATCATTTATATATGAAATATTAAAAGGATCAAGTTGTTTTTTTTCTTTTCTTAAAGAGCCTGGAAAATTGGTTCAGAAGTCAGTATTATTTAACTAGTACATTCTCTAACCAGTTGTCATGCTCTTTAAGGTGAAACCACCTTTCTGTCGTATTGAGTCCCTTTAATTAAAATTGTAGCATACTGGATTAAATACCAACTATCAAGCTACCATCACATATATAGTTGTGAGCAGCAGAAAATGTTGCTAACGCTGACATCATAAAGGGGGCGTGGCTATGATGTAAGTGGGGGTGGGCCTAACACCTGATCTTAACAGAAGCGTGGCGGCCATTTGCATTTCAGAGAAAGACAGCAAAGTGAGAGAGGGAGACAGGTACAGAGAGAGAGGTAGACAGCTACAGAGAGAGAAGAAGACAGGTACAGAGAGAGAAGGAGACAGGTACAGAGAGAGAGGGAGACAGGTACAGAGAGAGAGGGAGACAGCTACAGAGAGAGAAGGAGACAGGTACAGAGAGAGAGGGAGACAGGTACAGAGATGGAGACAGGTACAGAGAGGGAGAGAGACAGGTACAGAGAGAGAGGGAGACAGGTACAGAGATGGAGACAGGTACAGAGAGAGAGGGAGACAGGTACAGAGAGAGAGGGAGACAGGTACAGAGAGAGAGGGAGTCAGGTACAGAGAGAGAGGGAGACAGGTACAGAGAGAGAGGGAGACAGCTACAGAGAGAGAAGGAGACAGGTACAGAGAGAGAGGGAGACAGGTACAGAGATGGAGACAGGTACAGAGAGGGAGAGAGACAGGTACAGAGAGAGAGGGAGACAGGTACAGAGATGGAGACAGGTACAGAGAGAGAGGGAGACAGGTACAGAGAGAGAGGGAGTCAGGTACAGAGAGAGAGGGAGTCAGGTACAGAGAGAGAGGGAGACAGGTACAGAGAGAGAGGGAGACAGGTACAGAGAGAGAGGGAGACAGGTACAGAGAGAGAGGGAGACAGGTACAGAGAGAGAGGGAGTCAGGTACAGAGAGAGAGGGAGACAGGTACAGAGAGAGAGGGAGACAGGTACAGAGAGAGAGGGAGACAGGTACAGAGAGAGAGGGAGACAGGTACAGAGAGAGAGGGAGTCAGGTACAGAGAGAGAGGGAGACATAAAGAGAATTACAGAGCAAGAGCACACACAGACAGTGAGGGAGCACAAAGACAGCGCAGAGAGAGTTCACAGATAGAGCGCACAGAGAGAGAGTGCAGAGAGATTGACAAAGAGAGTGAGGGGTACAGAGACAGAGATTGCACACAGACAGCAGTGCACATAGGGTGCAGATAGAGAAAGCGTACACGCAGAGAGCATGCCCAGCCGGTACATCTACACATTATATAGTAATAATAATAATGCACAAGAGCATGCCCAGCCGGTACATCTACACATTATATAGTAATAATAATAATGCACAAGAGCATGAACAGCCGGTACATCTACACATTATATAGTAATAATAATAATGCACAAGAGCATGCCCAGCCGGTACATCTACACATTATATAGTAATAATAATAATGCACAAGAGCATGAACAGCCGGTACATCTACACATTATATAGTAATAATAATAATAATAATGCACAAGAGCATGCCCAGCCGGTACATCTACACATTATATAGTAATCACATATATAGTTGTGAGCGTACGAGTTGTTGCTAACGCTGCGGGCTCGCGTAGCGAGCCAAGGCCCTCGCAAAGCGAGGGCCGCAGGCTCGCTACGAGAGTCGCGGCCCTCGCGTAGTGAGGGCCTTGGCTCGCGCAGCGAGCCAAGGCCCTCGCAAAGCGAGGGCACTGGGCGAGGGTCTCAGTTGCTGGCATGGAGCGCCGAAGGCGCTCCTTGCCAGCAACTGAGGACCCTCGTGAAGCGAGGGCCTCAGTTGCTGGCATGGAGTTCCGTAGGCGCTCCATGCCAGCACCTGAGGACCTCGCAAAGCGAGGGCCGCAGTTGCTGGCATGGAGCGCCGAAGGCGCTCCATGCCAGCAACTGCGACCCTCGCAAAGTTCACGTCGCAACCCAAAGAGCACGACACACACATTACGACACTCGCAAACAACATACGACACACGTTCACACACATTACGGCCTCGCAACACTCGGACGCAACTCGCGAACATTACAAAATGTAAAACACAATACATACACACAGCACATACATAAAAACCTTACCTACACCAAGAGGGAGCACCCAGGACCTCAAAAATGCCACTTACACCTTCATTTTACTCGAAATAAAAGAGTTTAGAGACTAAAAAAAACTGTAAGCGAGAGAAAAAATGGCCGCCGAACAAAACGAAAACGAGGCTACAGCACTCTAAACTCGCAAAACACCACAAGAAACTCGCAAAACGCCACAAACGACCTACAGATATTCATACCACACAGTGCACACATTCATCACGCTTACACAGCAGCTCCACACCACTAATGCTCCAGCAACATCAAAACAGATTGCCAGCTCTTCAACACAATGCTTTAAAATAGGTAAAGTATATTCATTTAGTAATCTATTACATATTTCAGTATTATACACCAAACAGCATTAGCTACCTTACAATTTTATTGCCGTCATTTTTTGACGGGCAATATTCTAGTTGTAATATATTACTGAATGGTTACTGTCTTGGGTACTTTTTCGTTTTCAAGAATGATTATTTTCACAGGCTACGCTAAGCTCTTTCATCTTTAATATTGCATGAATTAAACTTCAAAGAGAGGAAACTGGCTTAGAAAGAATATTTGGATTTTGGTTTTGAATAATTTCTAAAACTTCATCTGAAAACTTCAACATTGCATTTATGTTGAAATAAATTGTAGATCAACTACAGCAAGTCCAACACATCATGAAGACAATATAAATGTGTGTGTGTGTGTCTCTCTCTCTCTATCTATCTATCTATCTATCTATCTATCTATCTATCTTTCTATCTATCTATCTACTGTATCTTTCTATCTATCTGAATTTTATGACAGAGTTATACAAAGTGTTTCTGTGAGCCACAGACTTTCAAAAATGTTTTTCCTCAAGAGGTGTGACATAGTTAACTCCAGAAGCAGTTAGCTCCAGCTGAGTACAGCTTCCAAAAGACTGAAGTTGGGAATTGGGTGTGGCCATTTATGCACAACTGCACTGCTGTGTTAAATAATTTATTCCCAACAAACAAACGTATAAGCTTTAATTTTGAATGCATTATAGTGGTCTTTTTATATATATGAAAGCTTTATTGAATACTTACTAATTGCATTTATTTCACAACAAATTTAAAGACAGTATAGTTCTCCAACAATGCTTTTGTTTGGCTTCTACTTTGACATTGAATCAAATTCATATTACAGTATATGCTTGTCAAATGTGAAGTTTCATCTTTAAGTATCACTAATGGAAAACTTTCATCAGCAGGTAAAAGCTGCTTCCTATATAACACACAGCAAGCACAATGTTTAAGCAAAAATGTGCCTCTCACATCAGTAATTATACAATCTGAAGAAGAAGGAAATGAAAACAATTGGTATTGTAAACTGAGGGATTAATATATCACTCCCCATGAAGACGGCTCTCTTCTCTATCTGCCATCCTGATAAAACATCAGTTTATCAGAATCTCCATTAGGGTGGTAGCATTGTCATGATGTATTTGGTCCACAAAGAAAAGAGCCCTGATGGCTGATGATTTGTTTCACAAACTCAAAACCTGTACCTGGCAATTTGGGAACAGCTAAAAGAGTTTGGGTGCCAAGTTTACTGATGATGGCCCAGCCTGCCACCATACCATGGTACTGATACCATCTTCTGGCACATTGTGTAATTCAGCAACAAACTACATTTCATCTTTCAATCTGGTTTATATGCCAACGGTTCTACTGTTCTAGCCTATGACTAAACTGCTTTAGTAAATATGTAAAGCATTTTGTGCATCATGCAATATAAACAAAATAAACTAACACAGTAGGTAAGATTTTTTATTTTGAAGTATGGCATGCAGTACATAAGCATGGCCCATAGAGATTCATATTTTCATGTGATGCAACATAAAACAAATGACTGAATCCAAATGTGTACTTCAATTGACTAAATGAGCATTTCTACAGCATGTGCTTTTTGCAATATGAACAGCCATGTGTGGATTGTCAAAAGAAATAGTAAAGAGTTACAAAGATACCAAGTCCAAGTCTTCTGCTATGACTTGTAAAAGCTATTTGAATCTTCTAACATTCCAATCAGGGATAAGCCATTAGTATTTAAAATATGTATGGAGTTGTGCAAAATTGATGGTGAAAATAGTTTGCATATTCTACCATAAACATTTTATAAAGAATCTCAAGTAAAAAAAAAAATACAAATTACAAATAAAATAAATTGTTGCTAGTAGTTTTTACGAATGACTTTTGATTCTGTTAGGCAAATTTTACCAACTAGATAACTATTCTGGTTAAGTAATAATTAACACAAAAAGGATGCATCAAATCTGGCGGATATTGTCAATTGCATATGTTTGGCTTCGGTAGCTGTTTATCTGCTGTACATGCTCATTTTCTGGGTCAGTGAATGAGCAAAAAAAAACAAAAAAAGACCTATGAAAACATAACATAAATATATAGTGTATCAATAGTGTTAACATATTAAAAAGAAGTTAAGAAAAACCTCACCTAGAGAATACTTTTTTTTTCGTTTTGCGTCGTTCAGTCATTTCCGACTTTTAGTGACCTCATGGACGGTAACACATTAGGCACATCTTTATGTCCATGGTCATGCTGATCCACTTGGCTTTCATGGCAGAGATACTAGAGTGGGTTGCCAGTTCCTTCTCCAGTGGGCCATAGCATACAGCACCTGGTATTCCTAGATGACCTCCCATCCAAGTACTGACCAGGCCCAACCCTCCTTGGCTTCAGGGTGGTGTGACCTGACTGGAATTAAACCCAGGTCATAACGGTGAAAGCACCAAATCCTAGCCAGAGAATACCTACTATCTATGTAAAAATGATGGAATATGCTGTGTCTGTATCATCAGAACCTCAGATATATGGTTTAACTATTAACGCCGACATACCATGCCAGTCTAAATATAAAACATTATTCACTATATAATGAAAATTAAAAAAACAACAACGTTACAACCCCCAATAACAACATAAAATAAAAAAAACATTCCATTATCAAAAATAAAAACCTAATATTGCAAAAAATAAAAGATTACCTTAAAATAAAAAAGAATTACAATTTAAATAGCACATATCAAAAAATAAAAAGTTACATTAAAATAAAAAAAAACTGTAAAATACAAATAATACTTACCTACTCCAAGTAATTATCCAGCTACGATCATCACTCTTCAGACCTGAACTAGATAGTCTATCTGTGTTGAGGCTATAAAATCTTGTCTTCTTCTTTCTTACTTTAAGCCAATGATAGGAGGAGTTCCCCTACTGCAAATGGCCATTGTCGCTCTTTCTACAGCTTAAATAGAATGGTTTGCACTTTCTACAGCTTAAATAGAATTGTTTGCTAATCATATTTCAGCCAATCTGAATGGGTTTTGAGATGTCATCATGCTCAATATTGATTTTAAATCTAATTTGACTAATCTGATTGCTCAGAATGATGGACCTAAAATCAGGGGTTAATGTATAGATGGATCCCCAAGGTTATGTAGATGATCAGGGAACATGGAATGAGTGTGAGTGGGGCATAGGGGCAATTGGCAGTGAGTGGGGGAAGGGGATGCCCCCCAAATTGTCAGCAAGAAGATTTTCAGACATTGGATTTCCTGATAGAGCACTTGCAGGCAGAGGATCTGCAGCTGAGAACAGTGGCTCTGCAAAAAGGTGGAGACACACAGAGAAATAGAGAGATGTTGTGGTATACTGCTGAAAAGACACAGAGAGACTGTAGTGTGGAGCTGATAAGCAAGCCACAGAGGAAGAGTAAAAAGTCTGGACCCATGAAGAAAACAGGCCCGTGACTGTAAACTCATTTTTTGGATTGCTTTTTTTTACCCCCGCCAGGGTTACCTTGGTGCTTGCCTGGTTAATGAGGGAACTAACTAAATTAAGTAGGTCTGTTATTTTCATTCTTTTCAGGAGCGTTCTTTCACAAAATTAGGTGCCTAAAAACTGAAGAAAATTTGCAAAACTTAGGGTAAGTACCTTATATTTATATCTGTGATGGGTGAAACAGCCTATCTCACTCTGGATAATCATGCCCATTGAATATATTTATCAAGATTTACATTTGTTCACTGATTCATCACATGTTCCTTGGTTGTTGCGTAGGAGTCTGTTGTGGATACACAAGCCTCTGTTATTGTTCTCCCCTTTTGTATATCTATCATTTTGTTCTCATTGTGCCTTCTGTTCATGATTCTTATTGTTGAATCGATGGCTTGAAACATGCTAACAGCAATGAACATGATCTGTTTGTTTTATGTATCACATATATAGTTGTGAGCGTACGGGTCGTTGCTCACGCTTGCGGGCTCGCGAAGCGAGGGCCGCGGCTCGCGCAGCGAGCCGCGGCCCTCGCATAGCGAGGTCACTGGGCAAGGGCCTCAGTTGCTGGCATGGAGCGCCGAAGGCGCTCCATGCCAGCAACTGAGGCCCCTCGCGAAGCGAGGGCCTCAGTTGCTGGCGAGGTCACTGGGCACGGGCCTCAGTTGCTGGCGAGGTCACTGGGCAAGGGCCTCAGTTGCTGGCATGGAGCGCCGAAGGCGCTCCATGCCAGCAACTGAGGCCCCTCGCGAAGCGAGGGACTCAGTTGCTGGCGAGGTCACTGGGCAAGGGCCTCAAACCCTCGCAAACTTCACGTCGCTACTCAAAAAACACGACACACAAATTACGACACTCGCTAAATTTTACGAGGAACGCAAACAACGTACGAAACACGTTACCACACATTACGACCTCGCAAACATCGGACGCAACACGCCGACATACAAACATTTAAAACACAATACATACACACAGCACATACATAAAAACCTTACCTACACCAAGAGGGAGCACCCAGGACCTCAAAAATGCAACTTACACCTCGATTTTACTCGAAATAAAAGACTTTTGAGACTACAAAAAAATCTAAGCGACAGAAAAAATGGCTGCCGAACAAAACGAAAACGAGGCTACAGCACTCTAAACTCGCAAAACACCACAACAAACTTGCAAAACACCACAAGAAACTCGCAAAACGCCACAAACCACCTACGGATATTCATACCACACAGTGCACACATTCAGCACGCTTACACAGCAGCTCCACACCACTAATGCTGCAGCAACATCAACACAGATTGACAGCTCTTCATCACAATGCTTCAAAATAGGTACACTATATTCATTTACTAATTTAGCTACCTTACAATTTCATTGCCGTCATTTTTTGACGGGCAATTCGCTAGTATTTGTTATATTTATTTTAAGCATGAATACATAGTTATTTAGAAATGGATCTCATAATTACATACATGCATAGGATCAATTAATTAAACTATTATACACATCCACCATAGCTTAACACAGGATGTTTAAAATGAAGGTTGTTCTATGTACAACACCCTGTAATTTATGGATATGTGACACGTGTTGATGTCCCAATTCATTACAAATCTTGAATACAGATACACAATGTAAGGTATAAAAAAATATAACTTGATTATATACACATATCTCAGTCACATATACAAACAACTCTGCATTGATAACACGTGTATTTGGCGCAACTGCCAAGATGGCAAGAAGCTGTTTGGCAAAAAGGACTAATGAAAAGGCAAAATAAAAAAATTGAATAACAATAATGAATAGCATCTACTAGAGTCACATGTGGACATTAAACCAAAATATGCATAATCAGATGAAGAGATATCTCATCTGTCCTCACCTCATAAAATAGTGGTAACCATTAATGCGCATAGCACATACATTGTATCATCATAAACTCAATGACACAGATAAATCAAAACAAGGATTTTGTAATCCAGTGCAATCATGCACATAAAGTGTATCAATAGTTGTAGAACCTAAAAAATTCAAAAATGATGGTCTAAGAAGCTAAAAAAGGAGCAAGAGGAGGAGAAATATCTACAAGTATCTGTATGTAAGGTACATTGTTTCACACTGTAACAGTAAGCCAATTTTTTGGATATTCATCTACAAGCAGTAGTAACAAGACATGATAGTCATGATGTGGCTATGGACACAATCAGTGTGCGAATTGGACTATCACTATTTTTTTAAGATGTTTGTGAGCCACAGTGAGGTAATATTTGATAGGTATACAGAGGCTTTTTGGTAATATTGATAACAATACTTATAAACTTGTACCAATTAATAATAATTGCATCTCTGCCTCTCCCTCTACTAGATCTATCCATAGCAGCAGCAGCCCTAGGGCCTACCCCCTCCACTCCCTGTCTCCTGCGAGCTCCCCCTATCTACACTCCCTGTCTCCTGCCTACCCGATCCCTCCATTTCTCCTCCTGCCCTCCTCTATTATGATGTTACCCTCACACTCCTTCTATACTCTCTTCCTCTTCACCTACTCTCCTCCAATCCTATACTATGACGTTACCCTCACACTCCTATCCTCCTCTCCTGCTCTCCACCTAATCTACTCCCCAACTTATTATAGAGGAATCTTTATAATAAGTATTTAATGGGCTCTAAAGAAATTTCACAGCTATTTACTCAGGCAAATATTTGAGCTTTTGAAGATGATAGCTCTGAGCTGGGATCATATGGATCATATAGATCGATTTACTGAATTCAGTCTATAAAATTCTCATGAAGATAAGTTAGTACCAGATGTCTGGAGAAAAGCAGATGTGATACTTACTGTATATTTAAGAAAGGAGCAAGAGCAAACCCAGGGAACTGAAGACCTGTAAGCTTCTGTAGTGGGGATTTTTTTAGAAGGGTTATTAAGTTTACAGGAATTTATCCACATGAAGAAGATAATGAGTCAAGAAAGATTTATAAGGGAAAGTTTTTTTCAAAACTGAATTAGTTTCTATGAAAAGATTAGTAGGAACTTGGATGTAGTATTTTTAGGATTTCCGAAGGCTTTTGGTAAAGTTTGACATGGGAGGAAATTGTGAAAATTAATGGATACAGGAATTGCAGTAAATATGTGCTCATAGATTGATAAATGACTAAAGACAGGACAGTATTTTTATAGATGGGACATAGTCATAGCAGACTAATGTGGTAAGTGGGGTTCCTCAGGGTTCAGTATTAGGTCCTCTCCATTTTAACATGTTTATTAATGATTTAGACAAAATACATTTCCAAGTCTTGTCTCAATTTTTGCTGATGACACTAAGTTGTGCAAGGTATTAAATGTACTGTTCTTCCAAAGGCATTTACGTACATTAGAATAATTGCAGACTAAATGCCAGATTGGATTTAGCACAAATAAATGTAAAGTTATGCATTTGGGAAGGAAAAGTAAGTATGCAATTAATAATCCTAAAGGTGAAAATCTAGGGGGTATCAGAGATAGAACATTATTAAGGAGTGTTGTGGACAACTATCTACCTAACAGTGCTCAAAGCCAAGCAGCTGCAATGGCAAGTTAAATATTATCATGTATTAAAAATGGCATATAATCAATGGGAGCAAATATGATTATGAAACTATATAAATCCTTACTATAACCTAATTTGGAATATGGAGTACAATTTTGGGCATCACTTCATAAAAATTAAATTTTAGAGCTGGAAAAAGTAAAGAATAGGGGAAAAAAATAACCAGGTGAATGGAAGGACTAAGCTATGAAGAAAAACTAAACTAAACTTGTGCGTAAGCACTATTAATCTGTCGAATTCTCTACCAAAGGAGATTGTGACAGCAGATTAGATAGATAACATTAAACTGGGTTGGATATATTTTTGATTACAAAAGACATATAGTATTATACATATATCCTGGTACAGCTGCTGTTCTAATATATACTGTAAATACATTGTCGAGTCACACTATTATGACCACCAGCTAATATCCCAAAACACCATTGTGTGAAGCAAGGACAGCAGCTAGATGGAGTGATAGCGAGTCAATAAAATGCTGGAAGATTGTAAAATGGTATCTGGAGCATTGCAGACTGCTGCTGACGAGTGTGTTGTGAAGGATGTACCAGCAAACACGATGATCGAGCTGGTCCCACAGGTGATTGATGGCGTTCAAGTCCATGGAAATTAGAGGCCAGGTAAGTACTTGGAAGTCTTCTTCATGCTCCTCCAAGCACTCCCAGACAATTCTCGCCAGATGACATGTTGCATTGTCCTGCTGGAAGATCCCATCTACTCCAGCGAGGATAGTCAACATGTATGGGTGTACTTGATCTGCAAGGTTGGATAGATAACCCAAACGGTTCAAAGTGCTTTCCACAGGTATGAGTGTGCCCAGAAACCAGCTTGTGTTCTTTCAACAATGGTTGTAGAGGTTTCGCTCCTGACACGCCAACGTCTGTCCAGTAGATGGAGCAGAAAACTTTTCTAATCAGAGAAGGCAATCCTTTGCCAATCAAAGAGGTCCAATTTTGGTACTGTCATGCAAATTGAAGCTGTTTCTGCCGGTGAGCTCTCAACAGCATGGGTGGAGTGACCAGCCCTTTACTTCGAGCCTAAAATACAACAGGGTTCGCTGTACTTTTATTTTTAGGCACACGTCTGGTAGCCCCGCTGTTTATTTGCAATGGTGCCGTTTGTCCAGTCATGGTACACTTTAACCACAGGAGCACTAGAACAGTTCACAAACTTTGTGAAATTCTGCCACTCTTGGCCCGAAAGCAAATGGTCATCCCCTTTTCAAAGTTGGATAAACCCCATATTTTACCCATGACAGCCATGGTTGATATATTTTCAGAATGCCTACATTTCACCATATATACCACAAAGCCAGCTCACGGCACGTTTTATATTTCATTGGCTACGAGCTGCTGAAGTCAAAAGTAGGTGTGGGTCATAATAATGTGTACTTGACCCTGGTATATTTGGTGCAGAAATATTGTGTGTAAGCACCCTAGTTGTTATATTTGTACCAGGTCCTATGATTGCTAATGATGTCTATAGAAGGATAAATTTAACTACTAACTAGCATAAATGTAACTTTAAAGAGACACATTTAAATACTGATTTATTAAAACTCCCATGTCCCAAGTCATATGTTGCAGTCATCATAAAAAGACGTATTATTTTCTGCAACTGGGATATTTATGTCCTTAGTGCATATTTTTTTTATGAGAATGTATATGTTATATATTTACAAAATGCAAAATAATGCTCATTTGTTACACTACAGATAATACATACACACAATACCTGTGCTATATAAAATGTTTTATCACATTAGGAAGCATGGGGTTAAGTAATTTAAATAATATTATGAATAAAATTGTCTAACATGTTATCGGCACTCGAAGGTGCCCTACCATGACAGATCAACCGTTTTATTTTAGGTATGTTTTCAATCTTTTAAAATTCCCAACTAATGACTGGCTGCTGTTTATTCCCTGTCCATGAACATGTCTACAAATTCCATCTTTGAAGTGCTATACATGATCTACAAAGTTCAGCCTGGTATTTGCAACTACATCACTCTTCATTAAATCATACACCATTTTAATATTTCAATGTTTTGAATTTATAATGTGCCGCTAGAAAAGTTATAACACAAAATAACAGAAGGCACAGCCATAATTTTCAGAGCAATTGCAGTCAGCTCTGAGAAGGTCGAGTTGCCGGAGATATAAAATATGCTTTAGTTAGAAGTGATTTCAATCTTGTATTTTCCCTGTGCAGCAATAAGGAGCAAATGTCATTGGGCCATGATTGTACTTTCAATGGATTCTTTCTTCCTGCTTCTATAGATAGATCAGACCATGGCTGAGGCAGTCTGTAAAGTGACAGATAAAGCTTTCAGGCAGCCTGAATTCATGCCAATACTGCCACTGCGCCACTGATAATATTTCACAGGAAGACCTGTGGAATATTACATTGAGATTTAGACATTTTAAATTTTCCTTTAATACATCAGGTAAGAAACTGCAACAATATTATAGCATTGGAAATAGGGTATAATTTAACACTGTTCTGCACTTGCTAGTGATGCCCTAATTGATGCATTTCTAAAAATAAGTATCATTCACAGAGGGAAGGAAGTGTCTAAAAATTCCTTACAATGTACTATATTATACTCTTAAAAATTGTTCCTTAATTTATACTTTTCAGTATCACCTGTTAAATAATGTATAATTTTCATGTATAGCTTTGAATGTGTCTGTCTAAAAATAATTATATGGAAATCTGATGCAATTATACATTAGCTAAATATATTATGTTGGATATATTTAATTAATCATTGACATGTATTGAATCACTTTGGATTAGGTGAACTCTAAATGTCATATTACATTTATTGGCATTGCTAGTTCAACAAATGTTATTCAGTAGACTGCAGCAAACTATATAATGCGCATATATGACAGTTGGTCCAAAAATGGAGATTTGAGGAAAAATATAGTTTAGTGAGCTGACAAAGGAAACTGTATTCAATATTGGTACTTTCAGATTCATTTTCTTCATGATTTTTATCTACAGGAAGTCATATTCGACTTCCAAAAACCCACTCTGAACCTAAAATTATCTGAGGCGTAGTTTGTTTTTTTGTTTCTACCAACAAGTATATTAAAGCAGTCAAAGAGACAATATAACCACAGGACAAAAAAAATAATGATCTAATCAAAGCACTGAACAAAACTCATTAGCAAGACAACCTATGGTAAAACAAAATGTAACACACTATGGGCCTCAATTAAGCAATTGTAAGTTACTGGAGCCGTAAGCTAATTTTCTATTCAATTGGCTTATTTTTGCGAGTCGCAAACGGCCTACGTGTTATGGGCTTGAAATCCCTGCAGTTGTTACAACCGGAACTTACAGCCCATCTAAGCCTTTGATCTTTCAAGTCCTCAAGAGTTACAAACGCTAAAATCGCAAATGGCTATTCAATTACTACAATTTCTCAAGACAGCAAACGCATTCAACCCTGCAAATGGCAAATGTTGGCTAGAATCGTACAGGTTCCAAATAGGACCCACAAAGGGTTTACAGACTAGTTTGTAACACTGCTAAATACAATAAAAAGAATCCATTAGAATCCATTACACAACAATTACCAATTAACAAATAAGCCTTACATTTTTTTTCCATATGTTGGAATGGTGATGCATATTCCAATATGAAAAGTCATGCTGCAAGCTGCTGAAAGCAATTAAAGACACGCTACCTGATTAAATTGCAATAAATTGCAATACAAAACCAAGAAACTGCCTGCCATATTAACCCTGTTTCACTCACAGAGGCTCTAATGTGGACCCTAATAATACAAAGATAATCTTATATATATCTCGCTCATCAGATCTACATTGAGAAAATAAATAGTGGCCAGATTACACCACCACATGACATATATCAAGTACCAGGTCAACATTTTTTTTTAGTTGTTTAGTCCCGCAGTTCTGTCTGACTCTCTGTGATCCTATGGACTGCAGTACACTTACTTATGTCTCTGTCTGTGCTTATCCTCAAAGTTTGAATGGCAAGCATACCGGATTGGGTTGCCAGTTCTTTCTCCAGTGGACTGTGATTTATCTGACCTCTCTGATATGACCTGTCCACCTAATGTTGCCCCACATGGTATAGTTCACAGCTTCAATGAGGTACATAAGCCCCTTCACCATGACAAGGTAGCGATCCAGAAGGGGACCAGGGGAACACACACCACAGTAATCTACTCTAACCCATCAGGAAGGGCCGCAAACACACATGGAGGCTGTGCTGAGGCACGTGAAGCAACAGCCAACTCACCTCCATCAGGGATAATCTCCACTACGCCATTTATGATGGTCATGTGCCAAGATGTATACCCATTATCATTTGATGTTTTGCTATCAATTCATTTACATTATCACCTGTCATACTCTTATTAGGCCTTCAGGGGAATGTTGATACTCCACACTATCACAAATTAGACCTCTCATGTGTATTAACCCTTTATTTTATATATATATATATATATATATATATATATATATATATATATATATATATATATATTATATATTATTGTATTTTTATATGAGATATTATTATATTAGTACTAACGAATTGCCCGCCAAAAAATGATGGCAAAGGAATGGTGTTTGGCACACAAATTAAGTGTTTTGGTTGTTACGGCCATATTTTTTTTCCTGAAATTGTTTTAAAGTGTTACGGGCCTCGCAGTGCGAATTGTGTATTTGAATGTTGTGTTCATGAGTAGTCCCGCGGGTCGTAGGTATGATGGTAAATTTTTGCGAGGTCATAGGGATGATCGCCTACTTTGGCGCTCCCTGCCTAAATGCTATGGAGTTTTGGAGATGAGCGCCTACAGTGCCTTTGGCGCTCTTTGCCTGGCCGCAGGTTCCCCGTTGCGTTACTAACGGGTTTTGGCAAGCCCGCCTGCTGACAACTATATATTTGATTCTTCGTCTTATTATTATTATATGTATTAATCTGTTGCATAGTAACTAGGGCTAATTAGTTTACTGATATTGAAATGTGACACAATGTGATGTATGTGGATGTCCCCAACCATGGAAAACACACTGACATGGTGATAACGGTATACCAAAGCTTTATTTCATACACAGAGCACACTCAGAAATGGACAAGACTTTGAATTAATATCATGGGTGTGGTGTGGGCCGATCCTGGAAGGGAAAAAGGGGATACCTAAAGGGAGTAATGTCATAGTCTACAAAAAGCATGATGCATAGCACCTAAGGATCATCAGAAATCACTCCATTTAATTGAAGAAACTATTAATGTGCATAGCACTTACAACAATCGGCAATCAGATTTCTCCCTGGATCAATACACTCTCTCTAATTATCCAGGATAACCCTGAATTCCCTTTTTGATTAAAAATAAATCCAGTCCCCTTTTAAAGTTATCTATCGAATCTGCTGTTACCACCTCCTCTGGTAGAGAATTCCACAGATTAACCATGCTTACTGTGAAGAACCATTTCTTTCTTTAAAGTGGAATCTTTTTACTTCTAACCTCAAGGGGTGTCCTCTTGTCAGTTGAAAACCTCTTGGTACAAAAAGCTCCCTTGACAATCTTTTATACTGACCCTGGATGTATTTATATAAAGTAATCATATCTCCTCTTAGACGCCTTTTTTCTAGAGAAAATAAGCTTAATTTGGTTAGTCTTTCTTCATAACTTAGCCCCTCCATTCCCCTAATTAGTTTTGTTTCCCTCCTCTGTACCATTTCCAGGTCTAAAATGTACTCCATATTCTAAATGAGGGCGTACTAGAGATTTGTATAAAGGCAGATTTATATTTGCTTCCTTGCTTCTATACCCTTCCTAATACATGCTAATATTGTATGTGCCTTTGCAGCTGCTGCTAGGCTTTGAGCATTGTTACCTAGATGGTTGTCCACAAGCACTCCTAAATCCCTTTTAATATCTGATACCCCTATATTTGCTCCATTAAGATTCAAAATTGTATGGCTATTTTTCCTTCCCACATACAACTTTACATTTATTCGTATTAAATCTCATCTACCATTTAGATGCCCATTTCTCAATTTTATGTAAATCCCTTTGAAGGGAAAGCACATCATGATCTGATTTAATTACCTTGCACAACTTTGTGTCATCAGCGAAAATGGACACACTACTCTCCAGCCCCACCTCCAAGTAATTAATAAATATGCTAAAAAGGAGAGGACCTAATACTGAACCACGAGGAACCCCACTTACCACATTAGTCCAATCGGATTATGTTCCATTTACAACAACCCTTTGCTTCCTGTCTTTTAGCAGCTCTCAATCCATGAGCAGATATTTACTGCAATTCCTGTATCCCTTAGTTTGCACAATAGTCTCCCATGTGGCACTGTATCAAAAGCCTTGGCAAAATCCAAATAGACTACATCCACTGAGTTGCCTTGATCCAAGTTCCTACTAACCTCTTTATAGAAACTAATTACATTTGTTTGACATGACCTATCCCTCATAAATCCATGTTGACTCCTACTTATAATCCTGTTCAAATAGACATATTCTTGTATTTTATACCTTATTAACCCTTCTAAAAGCTTTCCTACTACATAAGTGAGGCTCACTGTCTATAATTCCCCAAATTTGCTCTTGCTCCCATTTTACATATAGGTATCACATCTGCTTTTCTCCAGTCATCTGGTAGAGACCCTGTGTTGAGTGAATCTTGAAAAATTAAATATAATGGTATGGCTATTACAGAACCCACTTCCCTCAGTACCCTTGGATTTATTCCATCAGGACCCAGGGCTTTATTAACATTTATTTTTTCCAACCTCTTTTGGATTTCTTCCTGCGTTAACCAGTTGTTTGGTGAAGGTAGTGTAGCCCTATTATGTTGCAGTGTCCCAACCACTGGTACCTCCCTTGTGTATACCGCAGAAAATAACCTATTTAGCTCATCTGCCTTTTCCTGGTCACTAATTTTCCTATTTTTCAATAATTGGTAATAATTTTAACTCCCATTTTTCCTGGCAAGCTTTTGGCATTAGCGAGCATACACCTTATGTAATGAGTTTGTAGTTTGGTGGTCACTATTCTTGAGTTACTTAGTAATAACTCTCTATTGACTATACTACCCCTCCCCCATCTCCTCCCCGTATGAGTTGTTAATTAATCCTTATTCCCTCTACACTTTCTACTCCATTACTTATATCTTGTCCCCCCCCACCTACTAGTTTAGAAACTCCTCCATTCTATCTCCTAGCACAAACACTCCCCCATCATTAAGGTGCATTCCAACCCTGCTGTAGAGATTGTACCGAAGTGAGAAGTCAGCCCAGTGCTGTAAAAACCCAAACCCCTCCTTAGTGCACCACATCTTTAGCTCCCTAAGCTCCTTCTGCCTCCCTGGGCTTGCATGTGGCACTGGTAGTATCTCAGAAAATACTACCTTGGAGGTCCTTGCCTTCAGCTTATTACCTAGTTCTCTAAAATCATTCTTTAGGACACTCCATCTTCCACTAACTTTGTCATTAGTACCAATGTGTACAAAGACCGCCTGCTCATTTCCAGCCCCTCCTAATAATTTATCTACCCGATCCACAACATGCCAAACCCGAGCACCCGGGAGACAGCAAACTGTTCGATTGCTGGGATCTGGGTGACAAATCACCCTGCCTACCTTCCTAATAATAGAGTCCCCTACCACCAAAACCTTTCTGTTGCTCTGCCTATTCTGCCGTCCCACACCTCCAGTAGAACTGTTTTCCCAGCTGTTAGAGGGAACAGCTTTATATGGCATTGCCATTCCTAAATGGACATCCCCAACAGTTTCACTCAATCTGGCAAATCTGTTGGTGTTTGCCAACTCAGACTGGCCTGCCTCCTCCTGTTCCCCCTGATTCCACTTCTAACAGTAACCCAGCTACCTACCAGGACATCCTCACTAGCCTCATCTCCACCCTCTATGCTTACCCCCTACCCCTTACCAGAACCCTCACCCTAACCCACTAAATCGGCAAGAAAATCTAATCACCAGCAAAATGCAGTAACACCAGCAGTCATGGTGAGATAACAGGCAAGCTACCATGGCTCATATCAATATATGTCATATGCTGCAATGTGCAATTTGCAGTTCCTTAGGACACATGCTCATCTGAATCTGCTGTGCAGTGTGTGAGAATGACCAAGCTGTGACCAATTCTCAGCAATGGTTATTAACATGCAGATGAGACATTGTCCAGGTTAGGCTGGTACATGACACGCACATACAGTCCTTCAGAGTCTCTAACCTCATATGCTGCAATGTGCACACCCATACATGTACTCCCTTTTGGTTGTAAAATCAATCTCGATCTTTTTCGCAACTTCTATTCAGAATCAGTTTTAACTGCAGATATTGATAACGATTATGATAATAATATGTTTGCTTCCTGGATGTACATGGTTATTGCTGCCCCATATATCTTTAGTCATAACCAGAGAGCTTACAGTGCTATTGTATGTCAGTGGGGTCCATGTGTGTACATATAAGGGTGTGATGGAGTATGTGATACTCACATTGCAGGGCTGCCTGAACCCCAGAGTCAAGCTGTCCTGGAAGGCCCACTACTGCTGCTGGCTCCATCCACTCCTTCAGAGTCTGCTCCCATCTGCACTATGTGATGTTGGCTGGTGGTCCACCACCAGGTTGCACGGGTTGCTCTGGCTTCCCCTGCCATCATCCTCTTCACCTTAATCCGGCAGTCATGATATCGGTGTTTTACAAATCCTAATGATGCAACAACTGCAGCAAGCTCACTTCAGGCGCATGTCTTGTGATTAGACCTCACGTCCCTTCCAGCATCGATAATGCCATAGCAGGCATGGATTTCCCTGAGGAGCATGCCTGTCTCCTTTGAGCTTCAATGCCTTGCAAAAGTATTAACCCCTCTTGACTTTTTACCTATTTTGTTACAGCCTTCAGGTCAATGTTTTGTTAATCTGAATTTTTTTGTGATGGATCAGAACACAATAATCTAAGTTGGGGAAGTGAAATGAGAAAAATATATACATAAAACTATTTTTTACAAATAGAAAATAGAAAATTGGCATGTGCGTATGTATTCACCCCCTTTGTTATGAAGCCAATAAAAAGATCTGGTGCAACCAATTACCTTCTGAAGTCACATAATTAGTGAAATGGTGTCCACCTGTGTGCAATCTAAGTGTCACATGATCTGCCATTACATATACACACCTTTTTTGAAAGGCCCCAGAGGCTGCAAAACGTAAGCAAGAGGCACCACTAACCAAACACTGCCATGAAGACCAAGGAACTCTCCAAACAAGTAAGGGACAATGTTGTTGAGAAGTACAAGTCAGGGTTAGGTTCTAAAAAAATATCCAAATCATTGATGATCCCCAGGAGCACCATCAAATCTTTCATAACAAAATGAAAAGAACATGCCAAGAGACGGCCGCCCACCAAAACTCAAGGACCAGGTAAGGAGGGCATTAATCAGAAAGGCAGCACAGAGACTTAAGGTAACACTGGAGGAGCTGCAGAGTTCCACAGCAGAGACTGGAGTATCTGTTCATAAAACGACAATAAGCCGTACGCTCCATAGAGTTGGGCATCATGGCATAGTGGCCAGAAGAAAGCAATTACTTTCATCAAAAAACAAAATGGCACGTTTTGAATTTGCGAAAAATGAATGGAGGAAGGTACTCTGGTCTGATGAAACAAAATTTTTACTTTTCGGCCATCAAAGAAAAAACTGTGTCTGGCGCAAACCCAACGCATCACATCATCCAAAGAACACCATCTCCACAGTGAAACATGGTGGTGGCAGCATCATGCTGTGGGGTTGTTTTTCAGCAGTCAGGACTGGGAAACTGGTCATAGTTGAGGGAAAGATGGATGGTGCTAAATACAGGGATATTCTTGAGCAAAGCCTGTACCTGTGCGTGATTTGAGGCTTGGACGGAGGTTCACCTTCCAGCAGGACAATGACCCCAAACACACTGCTAAAGAAACACTTGAGTGGTTTAAGGAGAAACATGTAAATGTGTTGGAATGGCCTAGTCAAAGCCCAGACCTCAATTTAATAGAAAATCTGTGGTCAGACTTAAAGATTGCTGTTCACAAACACAAACCATCCAACTTGAAGGAGCTGGATCAGGGAAAGGGGAATGGGCAAAAATCCCATGTGGCAAGCTCATAGATACTTATCCAAAGCGACTCAGAGCTGTGATTGCCACAAAAGGTGGCTCTACAAAGTATTAACATTAGCGGGATGAATAGTAATGCACATTGACTTATTCTGTTATTTTGTTACATTTGTTGTTTGGTTCCCAAAAAAAAATAAAAAATTCTTCAAAGTTGTAGGCATGTTCTGTAAATTAAATGATGCAAATCCTCAAACAATCCATGTTAATTGCAGCTTGTGAGGAAACAAAACACGCCAAGGGGGCTGAATACTTTTGCAAGGCACTGTATAATTGTGGGCCCTCTGCTTTGGCACAACCTTTTGCCCTTCCAACTGTGCCTGCGGTTCCTGCCCACCCAGTTCTCTCCCTGGGGCCTGCCCCTCATTCCCACTACCTTCCCCCTAGGATAAGGCCCCTAATCATCTGCTCCTACTTCTTGTGCGCCTACATCTGGGGGCATATTCTTCCCCCCTCCTTCTCTCCTCCACCTCTACCTCCCCTCCCTGACTTGCCCTTTCGTCCTCTCCCTCTCTCCATACCTCTCCTCCTCCCCTCACTCTCCTCCTATGGTGTTCCCCTTTCACTCTTCACTCCCCTCCTCCTCCAGTGTTTCTCTCCCTCTCTATCTCCCTGTCACTATCTCTCTGTCTGTCTGTCTCTCGCTATCTCTCTCTCTATCTCTCACATGTTCTCTCTATCTCTCTTTCCATCTCTCACTTGCTCTCACTCACTCTCTCCAGTTCTCTCTATCTCTTTCTCTCTGTCTCTAACTCACTCTCACTCACTCTCTCTAGCTCTCTCTATCTCTTTGTCTTTATCTCTCTATCTCTCACTTGCTCTCTCTATCTCTCTCTCTCTGTCTCTCTCTCTCAGTCTCGCTCTATCTCTATATCTCGCTCAAAAACCCACCAAAGCCAAGACCTGTGTGTTGACTTTCTCAGCTACAGCACAGTTAAGATTTTACGGTTCTTGCAGCCTTTTAAACCCTTTTACGCAGCATTAATTGGCATTCTCCGGTTCCAATTGGTTAATTGACCTGGGACAGGATCGCAAATTATGAGCTTGCTTGATTTTGGCGCACTTCATCGGATCGGATACTTGGATGCATTATATATGAAAGGAGGGTTTATGGTCTTGAGGCTTCAGCCCGTAACTTGCAGCGTTGTTCAATTGAATCACTCCGTAATTGTAGCAGAGTTTAAACCCGCAGCAAGCCCACAGACATACGGCCTGTATATGGCCTTGCAATTGAATGGGGCTCTATCTCTCTATAATAATACACTAATCCTTGATTAAACAATATCACTGCATACATAGAAAACACTGCAACCCATCAAAATGAGTGCCAGTTACATAAGCATATTTAGAGAAGATCCTTGGATCCCTTCAAGAAACACCCTGCCTGTGTAATTAGGTTAGGGGTTGTTAAAATACATGTCTGTATCTATTGGAGGAAACATTAAGACAAGATCAAAATTACCCTCTCTACTCTAACTTGAACATTTCCTTGCTTCAATGGCTGAGGATTACCTTCAGTACCCCTCTTTCTGTCACCTATGCCCCCAAACCCCTTTAAAATAAGGCAATTTTTGCCAGCTCAAAAAAAATTAAACTTGTAGGATAAAAAAAAAAAATTAACCTCCATGTGGAACTGTCTAAGTTGTTGCATCCGTATTATGATATCCTGTAATATCAAAGAAATGCTTAAAAATACAAAACAAACATGAGACGGCGTCCAAAGGTCGAACTGAAGTATTTATAAAAGTTTTTAATAAAAAACTCTTCATCCTGTCAATGATCTCAGTTCCATATTTCAGCAATCTATACACACATATTTTGGCTAAGGATCACTAATATAGTTGTCATACTATAAGTTTATGCACTATGCACAAATTTCGAGTTGAATTGCAAATTGAGACTTCAAGTACATGGTAGAAAATCAAAATCGCAAATCATGATTTGGACTGTAAATCTGTGGGCTTGAAAATTTCAACAATTAGAGAGCGATTAAAATGACATAAGCCTGCAAGTACATGGCAGAAAGCCAAAATCATAAATCATGCTTCTATATGTAACATTTCAGGGCCTGTTTATGATCAACTAAGCAAGACTCGTAACTTGGCCTCTCACAATGGACAGATTCAGCAACTCACAGGGGTGGACACTCCATTGACCTTATTTTCCCCAATCTCTGAACTATCTCCAACCTTGACATCTCCTCACTTACCCTATCTGACCACCACCTGCTAACTTGCAACCTCACCTCATCTTCTGCTCACTACCCTTCTTCAAATCCTGCCACCAGAACCTGCAGAAACTTGTAAGCACTCAACCCACAACAATTTTCAAATGTACTAAAACCCCTTCTCAGCCCCCTCAAAACCCTTGCCTGCACTGACAATGCCAATCCCTCCTCCACTATGGATTTTTTGGACCCTGTAACCGAGGATGAAGTATCTACGTTATTATCAACCTCTCACCTTACATGATCCACATGATCAACCTCTCTCCACATGATCCTATCCCATCACAGCTAATCCCTCCCCTGTCCACCACACTTATCTCAGCTCTTACACATCTATTCAACCTCTCCGAAACACTGGCACGTTTTCATCCTCTATAAAACACGCCATAATTACACCCATTCCCAAGAAGCCCTCATCTGACCCAGCTTCTGCCTCCAACTACCTCCCTATCTCATTACTTCCCCTGGAGTTCTAAACTGATTGAGCGGCTTGTTTACAATCACATCGCTCGAGTTATTTCCTCCAATTCCCTTCTTGACCCCTTCCAATCTGGTTTCCAGGCCCAACACTCAACAGAAACAGTCCTCACAAAAGTCACCAATGACTTGCTAACTGCCAAATCAAAGGGTCACTTCTCCATTCTAATTCTCCTGGACCTCTCTGCTGCCTTCGACGCAGTTGACCACCCTCTTCTAATTCAAACTCTCCATCCATTTGGCATCCAGGACAAAGCTCTTTCATGGTTCACATTCTATCTAAAAGATTGTACATTTAGCTTCTCCTTCCCTGGCAACTCTTCTTCACCTCTGCCTCTGTCTGTTGGCGTTCCCCAAGGTTCTGACCTAGACCCCCTACGCTTCACCATCTATACCTCCTCCCTTGGCACCATCATAAAATCCTTTGGATTTCAGTATCATCTCTATGCAGATGATACTCAAATCTACCTCTCTGCACCCGATCTATCGCCCTCTGTTTTAGCTCAAGTTTCCAACTGCCTCTCTAGCACATCCTCGTGGGTGTCTACACGTCAACTTAAACTCAACATGTCTAAGACTGAACTCCTAATCTTTCCACCCTCTACTACAGCTTCCACTCCTCAAACATCTCTCACTGTTGACAAACCATCATCACTCCCAACTCCCACGCCCATTGTCTTGGGGTTCTACTGGATCCTGCCCTCTCTTTTATTCCTCACATCCAATCAATAAATCAATCTTGTCAGTTTCACCTAAAAAAACATCTCCAAAATTTGTCATTATCTTACAGAAGATACAGCTAAAATTCTAATGCACACTCTCATCATATCTTGACTCGACTACTGCAATTCACTCCTTGCTGGCCTACCCATCTCTCGTTTGTCTCCCCTCCAATCCATAATGAACACCTCTGCTAGACACATCTTCCATACCAAACGCTCAGTGTAAGCAGCTCCTCTCTGTCAATCACTTCACTAGCTTTCCATAGCTTCCTGAATCACATTTAAAATCATGACCCAACATATAAAGCTCTCAACAACAGTAAACCCCCTTATATATATGCTGTTGTTTCAAAATACTCTTCCAACCGCCCCCTTCGTTCTTCTTTTTTCCTCCTCTCTCATCACATCCTCTCACTTCCGTCTTCAAGACTTTTCTTGTGCTGCCCCTACTATTTGGAACTCCTTCTCCCGCTCCATTAGATTATCTTCCTGCCTCAAAACCTTAAAAAAATTACTAAAAACACACCTGTTTTAAAAAATCATATCACCTTCAGCCTTAATATGTACAACTGCACACTCCACAGCTTAATAACACTTACACCTACAATCTACAGTACAACACAGACACCTCCACTTGACTAAACAAATTGCTTTCACGTTGCCATCTTGCATTTGTCACCCTCCTATATGACATCTAAACCCTTAGATTGTCAGTTTGCGAGTTTTCAATATTGTGTCCGTGCCTTGGAAACAAGCACTATGTACATTGATTCTAAGCTCCAAAACAGGGCTCTCCATTCTTTATAAGGTGTTAAGTTTGTTTTTTTGCCATGTACTAAAGCCCTGTACAATGCTACGGAATATGTTGGCGATGATAATAAATAATAATAATAATAATAATAATAATAATAACTTACGGCTTAGGCAGAGCCAAACCCTTAACTTTCTGCAAAGTATGATTTGATATCGGACTTTCAATCCAGAAATCCGAGGAGAAGGAGTGAGAGAAGGATAGGGAGTGAGAAGGAGAGGGAGAGAGACAGATAGAGTGAGAAGGAGAGGGAAAGATAGAGAGAGAGAAGGAGAGGGATGGAGAGAGATAGAGAGAGGAAGGGAGAGAGATAAGTGGTGAGATAGAGAGAGGAAGGGAGAGAGAGCGCAAGGAAGGGAGAGAGAGAGCAAGGAAGGGAGAGAGAGAAGGAGGTAAACAGAGCAAGAAGGGAGGAAGAGAGAGAAGGAGAGAGAGAGGGTGCAAGGAGAGAGAGAGGATGCAGAGAGAGAGAGTGAGCACAGAGAAAGGGAGAGGGCACAGAGAGCAACAGGGTACACAGAGAAAAGGTGCACAAACAGACAGAAGACACAATAACATAATATATTTAACACAATATTGTAACGTCATTTATGAGTTGGTTTATAACCTTCAATCTCTGCACTGCATATACTCAATTTCCACTCCTTATGTCTCCTTTTGATATTTACTTTAGGTGAACTGTTATCTGTTCCGTCTCCTTCTTTTTCATGTTTTATGATGAATTTCCAAAATTCTCAAGTGGCAAACTGAAAACTTGAGGTATCAGAGAAGCATTGGTATACTGCTTACTGAAGTATGTAAGACATTTGAATGTTGAAACACACATTTTTATTGTCTCTTTTAATAATAACAAATACATGAAACTTGGTATATGATTGTTTAATGTATAGTTATTTTTAAATTAAATGTACTGTATTGCTCCGTATATATGCTGCACTTTTTTTGATTTTTGCGTTTGCGAGTTTTAGGTGCGTCTTATATTTGCAACCGCAAAAAAATGACAGACAATTTGCAAGCTTATTTGCGGCTTATATTTGGGAACATAAAATTACTGCAGACTTGCGCGATTGCGAGTTAAGGGTGCCGATTTGCGTGCTTGAGACTGCATTGTAGCAATTGAATAGCAATTTCCGGTTTTATTGATTCTAACATCCTGTAAGGCTTGTAACCTGCAAAAGAAGTTACAGTACATGTTAGAAAGCATGTTTCTTGCAATGGCTGATCACTTGGAGAGAAAAGCATCAACAAGCCTAGGAATGAGGTGTAGTTATGATGCAAGTTTCAAACTTGCAGTTGTTAATTATGCAAAAACGACAAGCAACAGAGAGGCTGGTAAAAAATATGGATTGGATGAATCCAATGTGTGACGTTGGGTTGCCTCAGAGCAGAAATTTAAAATCTCAGTTTCCACCAGAAAATCTTTCAGGGGGACAAAACATGGCAAATATCCAGAACTTGAAGCTGGGGTTTATTCCTACATTCAAGATATGAGAAAAGATGGGATGCCTATTTCACGTTAAGTAATCCAGCTGAAGGCCTTAGAAATTGCAAAAACCTTAAAAATAAATAAGAGGGAATTTCATGCAAGCATTGGTTGGTGCCGTCGTTTTATGCGGAGAAAGGGTCTCTCTCTTCGATGAAGCACTTCATTGGCACAGAAACTGCCAGCAGATTTTGAGGAGAAACTGACTAGCTTCCAGCGTTATGTCATCCAATTGCGGCAGCGTCACTCATACCCATTAGACTAGATGGGCAATGCGGACGAGACGCCCGTATTTTTTGACATGCCAAGCAATACGACAGTAGGCCAGAAAGGGGCAAAAAGTGTCACCTTAAGAACAACCGGCAATGAA
This sequence comes from Discoglossus pictus, assembly GCA_027410445.1. Classification (NCBI taxonomy): domain Eukaryota; kingdom Metazoa; phylum Chordata; class Amphibia; order Anura; family Alytidae; genus Discoglossus; species Discoglossus pictus. Next base: position 203,270,858 of record CM050166.1, read on the forward strand.
AAACTCAGAGTAACGGTGATGTTAGCTGTTACTGCTGATGGAGGAAAGTTACCCCCTATGTTTTCTGAACCGAAAAACTTTGCCCAAAGAAAACATTCCTGAGGGCTTAGTGATTCGTTGCCAGGAAAAAGGCTGGATGATGGTTGACTGGCTGTCTGTAGTTTGGAATTGCAGATGTGGAGCACTGCTCACTAAGAGAGCCATGCTAGTCTTAGATGCTTTTAAGGGTCATCTCAGTCATCTCACTCCTGAAGTGAAGAATAAAGTTGCTGCACAGAAGACAGACCTCGTTGTTATACCAGGCGGCATGACTTCAAAGCTACAAGTGCTTGATGTCACTGTGAACAAGCCGTTCAAAGACAACCTTCGCAAGCAGTATTCAGATTGTCTTCGGGAAGGGGATCATGCTCTTACACCATCTGGCAAGATTAAGAAGCCGTCAGTGACACTTCTGTGCCAATGGATTCTCACTTCATGGTCAAGTATATCCTCTCAGTCCATCATCAGGGGGTTAAAAAAATACTGCGTGTCAAATGCATTGGATGGTAGCGAGGACAACTTGCTATGGGAGGAGAATGAAGAAAAAAGTGACAGTGATGAAGTGAATACTGGTGACGAAGTCAGTAGTGACACCAGTGATGACTGTGAATAGGCCAATTACACTAAAATGTGCTACCTGACCGAAGTAAAAAGTTTCCTTGTTACATTACTTGTTACCTTATGTTTGATGTTACATTAACTTTCTGTTGATGTTATTATTGACAACCTGCCTACGGAGTTACCGTATAATGTTTTCCAAATACTGGATACCGTATATGGTACAGTATATGGTAAAATAAAATCACTATTTTATTCCCTGAATCTAATTGACTTTTGTATTTTTCTCTCCAATTTTAAGGGTGCGGCTTATTATCCAGTTCTATCTTTTTTCTATTTTTTCCCCTTATATGCGGCTTATATGCGGGTGCGGCTTATATTCGGACCAATGAAGAAAATGTCTCACTTTCAAATTTACAGAGGTCAGTGATGCGTTAAATTTTTGGTGACAAGTGTCTAATTCCTGTTATTCTATGCAGCATCTGTTTCAAGTTGACCTTCACATGTGTAACCTACTCTAGGATAACATAAGAACTAGAGTTGTCTCACAACATTAGTGAGAAACCTCTCAGTGAATATAGCTCAGATATCTTTCCAAAATTGTTTTATGTTTCCAACAAGGTAATACTGAATAGTTTCCCAAAGCATATTTAGTCAACCATTGGGTTTTACTTTGTGTGGCCACAGCCTTGTCACAAACATTTTCCTAACAATGTTTATCTCTGTGCAAATCATTGTGGTAACATTAAAATTATCCTGAAGAGGTAGTATGAGGTTAATTACCAACAATGCAATAATTTCCCTAAGTTAAGGTAAAGAAAAACTGTTAATTAAAAGAAATATAACAATCTATACATTGAGCTTTAATAATGCCACATAATGGGATAAGGAGCACTCAACCTTCTACTTGGCCAACTAGGAGGTGAACTCTGACACCTTTCCAGTGGCCAAAGCAGGTGTGAGCTCAGCAGTTAATAGGACTGCAGCTTTCTGGTCTAATAAATTGCTATCTTGGCTATTGCCAGAAACAGGTTGTCAAGAAGGACTAAAATCTGTTGAAAGGTAAAGTCATAGACAATTCTCCTGTTCAGCAAACACCAGTGTTACATATAATACGTTTTTAAGCAAGGGTAATATATCGGTCTCCAGGACAAGATTAGTAATTAGTCAAATTACCAATGGAAGAAACAACTAAAATAATGATGAATAAGTTTATAGTTAAGGGAGATTATAATATGCCAGATGTAGACACTGTTGCTGGAACAGCCAAGAGTAGATATATTCTAGATTGCCTTTAAGCAGCATTTTTGCTTAAGGCGGCTATATAAGATGTTCTGCAGGCAAAAGCTTAGGGTCTAGTTACCTCCAATCAGCATGAACATCTGTAGTAAGCAATTTTAGATGAATTACGAGACAAAAAAAGCAACCTTTTACTCTAGAGACATGGCACCTATTTGTGAATTAAAAAAGCTAATTTAAAGAAGATACAAACAGTTTAATAATTATATATATATATATATATATATATATATATATATATATATATATTTATTTACCAGGTTATTACCTGTATTTGTGGGAGGGGCCCTCTCTCGCTCTGCTTCTTCCTGTGGGAGGGACCTTCTTCAGCCTTTATAAGCACTTTCTGTCTACATTTTCCTTGCACTGCTCAGTTAATTTCTGAGCCTGTGTCTGCAGGTTATATCTCTGTGCTCTCTTGTTTCTCAGCTTTCCAAGCCTCCTGTCTGCAAGTTCATATTTGCTTTTTCACCCTTTTTCATGTCTTCTAAGGCAGGGATCCCCAAACCCCGGGCTGTTGGCCTGTCACTGGTCCGCGGCCTCTGTTCAGCCAGGCTGTGTGCTGGGAGGAGGATAAGATAAGAGCTGTGACAGCTCACATCAGGTTCAGCTCTGCCTCCCCATGTAGATACTGTGGAGGAAGGAGGAGGAACGCAGGAAGGAAATGACTGGGTGTTCTGCTTCTGGTGTTAAACAGCTACCAATGACAGCAGAGCAATGGAGGTCCTTCCTGCATGTAGTAACAGGGAGGAGGTCAGGAGAGACAGAGAGGCTGCCAACTCACAGGACAGGAATCAGCAGGCGGGAAGTTGTAGTATTATCTCAATTGAAAAACGTGCAATATAACTTTGAATATGACCTGTGTGTGTGTATATATGTATGTATTTGTGTATATGTATGTGTAAGTATGTGTGTATGTAAGTACATGTGTCTGTGTACATTTGTATGTGTGAGTGTGTGTATATATATATATATATATATATATATATATATATATATTTATATATACACAGAAAGAGACATTATATATATATATATATATATATATATATATACTTGAGTCACAAAAAAAGGACTTTACTTGGTGCATTAAAGCACAAAAATTGTAATATATATTAACGTATTCCTTTATTTAGACAGACCACGACGCAAAAAATAATAAGAAAAAAATGTTAGTTAAAATGACACTTGAGTACTATCAGAATATAAAATGATATTCTGATTCTTTCCTGCACTTCTAAATGTCTAGAACTGGTGGCTACTAATGGCCAATGTTAAGTTTAAACCTTTATAATAAGGGAGAAAAGAAATTAGCACAAATAGTCTGCATAAGCCTATGATAGTAATAATAAGAACAGACCACCTAGTACAATAAAAGAGACAGTATGTTTCCTGGCAGGAAGAAAAAATATATATATGTGAAAATACGTGGGGATTTATGTATAAAAGCAATCCTCATTTATGCACATGCAAATCATTGGATATGCTTTAAGTAACACAATTAAATGTAAAAATAATGCATATAAATGCTATTAAAAATAAACAATTCCCAGTATGCACTTGGGTATAGATATTATGGAATTCCTTGAGAAGGAGATTCCTAAATATATCACTTTAACTATAATACAACGCAGTGACACAAAAAGGTGAAAGAAGAAAATGGGGGTTGTGCAACTCCCCTCTTACCTACAGCACCTTGCAGAGGGTACCAAATAGGTGTTTTAGCCTTGATGGACAACTGACTTTATTATCCACCTGTCAATTGCGTTTTAATGTATATATATACAAAGCCAATTCAATTAAAAAAATCATTAGAGGATATAGTTAAGGCTTCCAAATAAGCCAAAAGTTCCATCCCAATGACAGTGACTGTGATTTTAAACTTTTGGTTCAATCCAACACTTTGTTGTGTGTCCCAGAACAGGAGTTTTGTTTTATTTATATTTACCTTATGGCGGCCCAGTTTACTGACTTTTGGGATTTTGACAAACTGCAGCAAGAAGCTGAATCAATATATAGTACACCACAATTAGAAAATGAATGCATGAATACAAACATACACTCAATATTTAAAGAATCCTTAAAACTTCTCAAGAAACAAATTAGAACAGTTTGGGAGGTATCTAGCTTGAAAAATTATGTAAAACATAAGTTGGTACCTAGGGGCCTCAGAATTCAATTGATCCCACCTGGACATCTTTTAGATCCTCCATTTATTGAAAAGTGGTTAAAAAATGTTGACCAATGTTCCTTGGATCTTATGGGTTAATTTTAGAATCTGAAGAAAAAAATCTCTTGGCTATCAACATCAAAGTCACTCAAAATAGAGAAGAAGCCATTAAATGTAAGGATCAACCAGGTTTTGATCTATTGAATGATATACTCCAGAATCTGATTGCAAGATTTAAAAGAGAATTATCACTGCGAAAGCACAACAAATTTATAAGAGACAAGACTGATTTTGAAGCTGCTAGAGCTTACAAAATTAGTCATGTGAAATCTCAAGAGCAGACTTATGTGAGCTCTTCGGACTACTCCGATGTAGAGAATTCCCAAGGTAACCAACAAAATCCTCCATTAATTAACACTGAGGCGGACCCTGCTGAAAACTCAACACAAACCCGCTCCATGACAACAAGAAATTATCTTGATTTTTTAGGGAGGGGGCGAGGCCAAAGATATCAAGGCCAGAGGAATCAGGGTCAAAGGCATCAAGACCAACAACAAAGCAGGGGAAATCAAGGACAAAGAAATCAGACCCCAAGAGGACGTCCAAGATCGACCAACCGCAAAAACCACTAATGGAAAAAAGGGTTACTCAAAACATGATGAATATCAACATCAAGAAAAAAGATGGATTTACTATAAAAAATCCCAATGAAAATATTGAGTCCATTATAGCGGTGCAAAAGAATAATAATCACCTACATCAAAAAAAGAAAGGAATCTCAGTTCAAAATAAGCGAGAAAATATTCCACTTGAAATTATCCCACAAAGGAATATAAAGGTGATATCGAGAAATATCAGCCCAGCATTAACAAGACCAAAAATATCCACCTCATCCAATAAGAAAGTGATTAATTTATCATCAATAACGCTAACTAAGGCGGATATATCACTATTGGAGAAAGGACTTAACTTTGTACCAGTATCTCCATCTGATTGTTTTGAGAACGTAAAAGATCTAAATCTTTTCATAAGAAAATTAGCTCTCAAAAAAGAATACTATGAAAAAGAAAGGAAACAAATGGAAAGTTTAGGACTCTCTATGGAGGACTCTGCGGCTCTAAAGGACTTGATGTCATTATTAAATACAAATGAAATGGAAAAATTGGTTGCTCCAGACCCATTTTTAAAGACCCATTGTAAGAATAAGAGTAGATACACTCCAGAAATTAAAAACTTTAATCATCTTGAAGTCTTCACAAGTCTGGTGTCAAAAGACCTCAAAAAATGGGAAATGAGCAACAAAAAACATTTTCAAGAACGCAATCTGTCAAGAGAAGAATTTAAGGCTTTAACTGAATTAAAGGCTAAAAATGTTGAGATTAAATCCGCTGACAAAGGTGGAAATCTTGTCATAATGGACAAATCTGAATATAAAGAAATGTGCTTACGACTACTAAGAGACTCTAGTACATATAAAACTATAACTAGAGATCCATCTCTAGAAGATAGCACAGAACTATATGCGATTCTAATAGAACCTAAAGACAAGGGCCTAATCAGCAAGAGAAATCTTGACCTTTATCCTGAAGAACCGAGAATAGCTGTCTTTTATGGCCTACCTAAAATTCACAAAAACAAAGTACCAATACCTGGACGTCCAATAATATCAGGAAATGGATGTCTAACAGAAAGAATAAGTCAATTAGTGGACTACAATCTAAAAAGCTTTGTTGAAGCATTGTCAGCATACTTAAAAGATACTACGGATTTAATTAAACATCTTGATAATATGCAAATTCCACAACATGCAATCCTGATATCAGTAGATGTGGAGCAATTATACTCTAGCATTCCGCACGAAAAAGGTATTATGGCGGTTAAACACTTTTTGCAAACAGAGAGTAAAGAAAAAGAGGAGTGGAATAACTTTCTACTCTGTCTCTTGACCTTTACAATAACTCATAATTACTTTCTGTTCATGAATAGTTGGTTCATTCAACAGCGTGGAACAGCTATGGGAACAAGTTGCGCTCTCAATTACGCAATCCTTTATTTACGTTTTTGGGAACAGGCGGTAGTATTCATTGAAGCTATGGAGCAATTTACTGAAAAAATATTAATATGGTATCGCTATATTGATGACATAATAATCATTTGGACGGGTACTGAAAAACTTCTTCAGGAATTTATTAAAATTCTCAACATCAACAGCCTTTATTTACAATTTACATATGAATATGATCAAAATGAACTTAATTTTCTTGATCTCAAAATTATCAAGGATCAAACTGGTGATATAAGTACCACAATTTTCAGAAAAAATACTGCAACAAATATGTTATTAAACTGGACCAGCCAGCACCCTGAACCTCTGAAAAGGGGAATCCCAGTTGGGCAATACTTGAGACTCAGAAGAAATTGTACGACTCTAGCTGAGTTTCAAGTTCAAGCCGATAACCTAAAAAAACGTTTCCGGGAAAGAGGTTACCCTAACCAGGTTCTTAAAAGAGCATATCAAAAAGCTGTTAAAACCCAGAGAACAAAGCTTCTGTATAAACCAAATGAACAAAAAATTAAGAATTGGTGAGATGCATAATAAAATTTGGAAGTGACCATGTGAAAATAAAGTCAATTCTGAATAAATATTGGTATCTCCTTCTTGAAGATGCAATAATTAAGAAATTTGTATCTCCGCAAGCATCTGTGACATATAGACGAGGAAATACTATTGGAGATCATCTAGTACATAGTCAATTTTCTGAAAATCAAACTAAAGAAACGTGGTTGAATAAAAAAGGATTGAAGAAATGTAAAAAATGCAAAGCATGTCAATATATCCAACAGGAACAAGAATTTATACACCCCCAAACTGGTCAAAAATATCTCCTAAAGGAGTCTTATGATTGTTCCTCTTCATACGTGGTATATGTAATTTTCTGCTCATGTCCCAAATTATATGTGGGGAAAACTGAAAGACCTCTGCGGCGATGAATCTTAGAGCATATATCCTCGATCCGCAATGAATTAGACACACCAGTGGCAAGACATATGATGAGATATCATCCAAACCATCCATACAATATAGGATTCCACGTAGTTGATATGATCTCCAAAACTAAGAGAGGGGGTAATAGAAAAAAGATCCGGTTACAACATGAAGCAAGGTAGATTTTCCTTCTGAATTCTAAGGCGCCTGATGGGCTAAATGAGGGGTTCACATTTACACCCTTTATTTAATTATAATTTTTTATTTATAAGCTTTAATCTTTAGCATAACGCATTCACTATGTATTTTTTTTTATCACTTATAGTCAGCTGTATATTAGTATATAGTATTGAATAGTCACAACTAGTACCTTCCACATTACACAAAATTTGTATACTTTACTATACTGTAAGTGTCCACACATATGGATGGTGATTTATACTTCATATATGTATAGATATAAAATTACTCTACCTAGCACTAGAAGTTTACGATTACATATTCACTAGTTCTCACTTCCACAATACACCTCAGCTCTTAGCTCCCCATTATTAATATTGCCAGATTACTAGCCTTAGCTTTATGTATTTACCTTTCAAGAAAACTTAGCAATTTTGCCTTTAATCCTTAAAGATCCCCCTGTTATGTCCCCTTTCTAGCAAATATATATATATGTGTTTATATTGTGTCTTTAGATCCTTGGCGCTTATCTTCAGTTTCTTTTTCCTTAGTGCTGAAAAATAGACAAGGAGAAAAGAGGCTCCTCTAAGGTAGTAGGTTGTGCAAATGAGGAAAGTTCTTTAAAAAATAGGTAATCTCCTTACATTTATGTCAGATTATTCAGGCCCTCAGATCCTGTCACTGCTCTCCTTGTGCAGGGTTATATGTGCTGTCAGCTTTATGCATGCAGTCATCAGGGAGAGAGAGGTATGGTCAATAAAGTTTTAATACAAAGTAAAAAATAATATAAAAAGCTTACATTAGGTTTAGTAATGCCCACAAATGGAAGATAACTTCCTTCAGTCCTCTGTGTCTGTATCTCCACAGGTCAGCAGCAGCAGCCCTCCACGTGCTGTGATTCTGTTTCCTGCTTTGGTAGTCACAGGTGGAACTGTTTAATCACTCAACCGGTTTCACACTTGTGCTTCATCTGGAGATAAGCGCCAAGGATCTAAAGACACAATATAAAGACATAGAAAAAGATTTTAAAGGGATCTGAAAAATTGGATCAGGCTGCTTGTCTTAAGAATACTGAATTTGGTACACAACACAATTGCTTTTTATAATTATTTTTATTTAATTGTATAAAAGTGTGTTACAAATTTTTTTTTACTGCTTTTTAATCCAGAAGCGCAGTTAGATACACAATTAACATATATATATGTGTATTATAGGGGAACATATCACTGAGGGAGATAACTTCCTCCGTTTTCTCTTTATAAAAGTATTTTCACTGCCCAATAATAGGCAGGATAACAAATGAATTTTGGCTAGTGTGCTTAATATGGCCCCGTTTTTCAGCTTGTGTTCCAGCTTGAAACGCAACTAACGCAAGAAAATTTAAACCGGATGTTGTATGAGCGGTCGCCATTTTAAGACCAGAATTTCAAGCTGGAACGCATTAGAGCGCTTCAAGCAATCAAATGATAATGTGGCTCCATTTACTATGTGTTCCAGGCTGAAACACATTTAGGCGTAAGCCAATAGGAGAGCACTCGCCTTTAAACACTGTTTTGCCCATAATGCTCCTGTTCTGGGACACATGACACAGACAAACCAATCAAATACTGGCAGGAAGTAAAATTAAAGGAAAAAACCTGCAAACTGGGCACATATTGTTCCTATAAATAAAGCCAGGTTAATAAGACAAAAATTATGCCCTGAGGAAGCCATGCTATGGTGAAACCGGTTGGCAAAATAAATCACAGTCACTGTCATTGGGATGGAACTTTTGGCTTATTTGGAAGCCTTAACTATATCCTCTGCTGTTTTTTTTAATTGAATTGGCTTTGTTTATATATATACATTAAAACGCAATTGACAGGTGGATAATGAAGCGAGTGGCCCATCAATGCTAAAGCACCTATTTGGTACCCTCTGCAAGGTGCTGTAGGTAAGAGGGGAGTTGCCCAACCTCCATTTTCTTCTTTCACCTTTTTGTGTCACTGCGTTGTATTATAGTTAAAGTGATATATTTAGGAATCTTCTTCTCAAGGAATTCCATAGTATCCATACCCAAGTGCATACTGTGAATTGTTTATTTTTAATAGCATTTATATGCATTATTTTTAAATTTAATTGTGTTACTTAAAGCATATCCAATGATTTGCATGTGCATAGATGAGGATTGCTTTTATACATAAATCCCCATGTATTTTCACACATATATATATATTTTTTTTTTCTTCCTGCCAGGAAACATACTGTCTCTTTTATTGTACTAGGTGGTCTGTTCTTATTATTACTATCATAGGCTTATGCAGACTATTTGAGCTAATTTCTTTTCTCCCTTATTATAAAGGTTTATACTTAACATTGGCCATTAGTAGCCACCAGTTCTAGACATTTAGAAGTGCAGGAAAGAATCAGAATATCATTTTATATTCTGATAGGGGTGAAGTACTCAAGTGTCATTTTAACTAACATTTTTTTCTTATTATTTTTTGCGTCGTGATCTGTCTAAATAAAGGAATACGTTAATATATATTATATATATATATATATATATATATATACATATATATATAATATAGTGTGTATACATATATATATATATATATATATATATATATATATATATATATATATGTATACACACAGACACTCCTGGCTCATACATATTTTCCTAAGTATAATTTTTCTCTATAACGGGCTTTCTTCTAGACTCCTAAAAACAGCGTGTTTGCCTGCTATAAAGTCTGTCACTTTTTTCCACCCCTGTGTGTATGTGTATATCTCTCCCCCCACCGGACCATAAACATTTTTTTTTCAATGACCAAAAGGTTGGTGACTACAGGGCTAAGGCATTCCCATCATCGGTGAATAATGGTTCCACTTCCACCCTTTCTCCTCACACTACCATTATCCAAGGTAAGCTCCTTCTCAACTATCTCCTTCTAAGTTATCCTTGGTGGATATTGGCAAAAACTACCAAGCTGCTTCCTTGTCCACGTCCAAGGTTCAGCTTTTGCTTAGTTTTGGCCCAAGTCTACCAAGTTTCTCAACTTTCCTATACCTTCTTGGGTGGGTTTGGACCTGAATCACAAATATATATATATATATATATATATATATATATATATATATATATATATAAAAGACAGACTGAGCAATTTAACAGAGGTGCAGAAGAGAAGATGGCATAACTGGTAAATAAGAATGACTAATTAGTTATGATAAGGAAAAGAGGAAACCAAAGGGAGGAGATAGATAAACATGTATTATGATGCCCTACCCTCATAAATTGACCTACACAAGAAATATGTATTTATTTTTTGTTAGTTTAATATTACAAAAATGTATTATAATACCCTATTCATATATGCTGGCGTAAAGTATGTATACTCATTTATTTTGTTTATTTTTATTTGTTTAGCTCAATGTAAAATTATGCCAACTACTTTGATTGGAATGAAGCACCCCAGGTAACCAAACAAAATATGTTTCTATTTACTTCTGATAGTATAAGTATTAAACTGGGCTTGGAGTGACTGTATTGATTAGACAGATAGTTGACCATAACACAGCCTTGTTAGTGTACTTCGGGTTTTATTTAACACAGTGCTTTTTAGCAAGTAAACATAAACAACTGACAGAACATAAAACAGAAAAGGCTTGAAGGTGAAATGAATGTGGAAAGTTCCACTGACCATGAGACATAAACAGTATTTTGTTTGCAACTTCAGTAAAGCGTTGAATGTTCTTTCTGCAATCTATAAATTCTCACTAACTACCTTGGTTTCTCAAGCAAACACTTTGCATTTAAAAAAAAAATGTTTACATAAATTGGTCTTTTTTCATTGTACATTTTCTTGATTGTGTGTAATTTATTGGTTCTTTATTTTTAAGTTGCTATAAATATGCATTGATATTACTCTTGTAAAAGAAAGGCTAGAAAATAAAAAAGATTTATGTTCTAAACTACTTTATATACTTTGCATATTGTTCATTTTCAAAACTGCCCAGAAGAATATTTTCATGTTAATATAATAATTTATAATTGGACCTTGATCCATTGAGAAATGATCCCTTGATGTTTGGAAACAATGATTATTTTTCAAATGCATTTTCTTTAATTATGAATACTTAGTACACATATTAATACTTACTGATACATACTAGCATGGCCAACAAATGTTGCTTATTTTTAAAAAGTAAGGGCCCTATGCTAATTCCTGAAAAAGCAATTGTGAGTGCCCTAACTACAGAGTAAACCCTCTAAGCTATGCTAATCACCCATCCCTAAAGCATTGCGTGCAAACTGCTACAGGTCACTGCTACCAGTGAACTTCACGACACAGACAAAAAGCATTGAGTTTTGCCCTGACAATAAATTACGAGTTACTCCCTGACACTCTGACACCTAAAGCCTATGCTAATAAGATTTTACAGATCACTCGCAAATCAAGGCAGTACCGTAATTGAAAAAACAGAAGAAAGATTTACGTGTTCCAAAGACCACTCGCAAATGCTATTAAAACCTTTGTTGAGTCTCCCAGAAGAAATTAAAATGACAGTATAGCAAAAAAAGCACCACAAAATGATGACATTTTAACATTATTTGACACTTAAAAATCCAATATCAACATACGTGTAGTTAAAAAATATGATACAGTATATTGGGATTAAGCTCGTTTTATGATACAAAATCCAGGGCAAGAAACAATCAAGTACTCAAGGGGTTAATACACATAACAAAACCACGTTGCCTAGGAACAAACACTCTAATGCAATGTCTATAAATATATCATATTTTAACACAAAATAAACAGATCTTTAATTATTGAACCTATATATACAATCGTCACATCTTTTTAATGATGCGTACGACTTAGACAACGAGCGCAAAAGGCGCTCATCACTTGTGAGCCTTGCATAGGCGAGCAGCGAAGGCACTGCATCACAAGGAACTTAGCCATCAAACACTTAGTTAACGTGGGATCGCAAGCCTGCAAGCAGTTGACAAACGCTGGACTTAGAAAAAAATAAATTACGAGATGCAGGACTTTGAAAAAAAAAATACGAGATAGGGAAAAAAAAGGAACCGCGCAAAGCAAAAAACAATAAAAACACACAACATACAAAAAAAAAATACAACAAAAACATCACACACAGCATGGGGGAACAGCCAGGATGTCTGGGAGTGAGGTGGAACGTGAAGTTAAGTCGATTTGGCTGAGTTTCGACACTGTAAAAACGCATAAGCAAGAAACAAAATGGCCACCAAACAAAATGAAAACGAGGCTATATGACCCCAGACCACGCAAAACACTGTCAACCACGTAGCACTTTCACACAGGAACGTACGAGGTACAAAATACACTATTACACAAGGGGGGGGGGGGGATACAAGATACGAAAAATACAAAATTAATGGACAAACCATGAAAACCAAAAATAACAAAAAATAACAAAAAATAAAAATTTTAATGCAACAAAAACATCACACACAGCACAAGTGATCAGCCAGGACATCTGGGAGTGAGGTGGAACGCGAATTTAAGTGGATTTGGCTGAGATTCCCCACCTGAAAATCGCCTAAGCAAAAAAAGAAATTGCTGCCCAAAAAAATTAAAACAAGACTACACAACCCCGGACTGCACAAAACACTGCCAAACGCGTAACATTTGTACACAGGAACGTACAAGGTACAAAATACATTATTACAAATGACGGAAAATGCTCTTGAGCTGCGTAACACATAGACAAACAACGCTACTTTACAATCCTAACTTGCAACTAATAACATTACGAGTCTACAATGGCACTTAACACAACAGCCTATTTCTAATGCACAGTTAGGACATTCATTACACTTTCTCCTCAGGCTGTTAGTTTTCAGGCTATTGATTGCAGGATATATTAATTACAAATAGGTAAAATATATTCATTTATTAAGTAACTAATTAATTCATTATTAGTTAACAAAATATAGATAAATATACATCTGTCTTTGTGATGAGTGCCGAAGGTGCTCAGAGGAGCAAAAGTACACAATAGGAGAGGCTCGCAATGAGCACCGAAGGCGCTCAGCGCGAGGCTCGCAATGAGCTCCGAAGGCTTTACATTGTGTGGCAAACAGCATTGCCATGGCTTTAAATGTTATTGTCCCGTCATTTTTGACAGGCAAGTCGCTAGTTAATAAATAGAAAACAGTTATATAATTAAATCAGATAATGATAAAGGACATTTTAGAGCTGGAAAAGGTACAGAGGAGGGCAACAAAACTAATAAGGGGAATGGAGGGGCTAATTTATGAAGAAAGACTAACCAAATTAAACTTATTTTCTCTAGAAAAAAAGTGTCTAAGAGGAGATATGATTACCTTATATAAATACATCCAGGGTTAGTATAAAGATTTGTCAAGGGAGCTTTTTGTGCCAAGAGGTTTTCAACTGACAAGAGGACATCCCTTGAGGTTAGAAGTAAAAAGATTCCACCTTAAAGAAAGAAATGGTTCTTCACAGTATGCATGGTTAATCTGTGGAATTCTCTACCAGAGGAGGTGGTAACAGTGGATTCGATAGAGAACTTTAAAAGGGGACTGGATTTATTTCTAATTAAAAAGGAAATTACGGGTTATCATGGATAATTAGAGAGACATTATTGATCCAGGGAGAAATCTGATTGCCACTATCTGGGGTCAGGAAGGATTTTTTTTTTTATCCCTTTGAGACAACTGGTCTTACTTGTTTTTTTTTTGTTTGTTTTTATTTCTGTTTGCCTTCCTCTGGATTAATAATTAAAAAAAAATAATTAAGTAATTGATTTATAATAAATGAACAACTAAGTAACTTATATTTAATCTGCATATTGCAGATCAGAGGAGATCTTAAAAGGTTGAACTTGATGGACTGAAAGTCTTTTTTCAACCTTAATTACTACGTAACTATGTAACTATGTAATATATATATATATATATATATATATATTTATATTTACAGTGCCTTGCAAAAGTATTCACCCCCCTTGACTTTTTTTGCTAATCTGAATTTTATGTGATGGATCAGAACTCAATAGTCTAAGTTGGTGAAGTGAAATGAGAAAAATATATAAATAAATTTTTTTTTAGAAATAGAAAACAGAAGATTTGCACGTGCGTATGTATTCACCCCCTTTGTTATGAAGCCCATAAAAAGCTCTGGTGCAACCAGTTACCATTTATAAGTCACATAATTAGTGAAATGATGTCCACCTGTGTCCAATCTAAGTGTCACATGATCTGTCATTACGTATACACACCTTTTTTGAAAGGCCCCAAAGGCTGCAACACCTAAGCAAGAGGCACCACTAACCAAACACTGCCATGAAAACCAAGGAACTCTTCAAACAAGTAAGGGACAATGTTGTTGAGAAGTACAAGTCAAGATTAGATTATTAAAAATATCCAAATCTTTGATGATCCCCAAGAGCACCATCAAATCTATCATAACCAAATGGAAAGAACATGGCAAAACAGCAAACCTGCAAAGAGATGGTTGCCCACCAAAACTCATGGACCGTTCAAGGAGGGCATTAATCAGAGAGGCAGCACAGAGACCTAAGGTAACCCTGGAAGAGCTGCAGAGTTCCACAGCAGGGACTGGAGTATCTGTACATAGGACGACAATAAGCAGTACGCTCCATAGAGTTGGGCTTTATGGCAGAGTGGCCAGAAGAAAGCCATTACTTTCAGCAAAAAACAAAATGGCATGTTTTGAGTTTGCGAAAAGGCATGTGGGAGACTTCCAAAATGTATGGAGGAAGGTGCTCTGGTCTGATGAGACTAAAATTGAACGCTATGTCTGGCGCAAACCCAACACATCACACCACCCAAAGAACGCCATCCTCACAGTAAATCATGGTGGTGGCATCATCATGCCGTGGGGATGTTTTTCAGCAGCCGGGACTTGGAAACTGGTCAGAGTTGAGGGAAAGATGGATGGTGCTAAATACAGGGATATTCTTGAGCAAGCTCAAATAGACTTATCCAAAACAACTTGTAGCTGTGATTGCCGCAAAAGGTGGCTCTACAAAGTATTAACTTTTAGTTATGCACATTCACTTTTTCTGTTATTTTGTCCTATTTGTTTGCTTCACAATAAAAAAAAACATCTTCAAGTTGTGGGCATCGTCTGTAAATTAAATGATGCAAAACCTCAAATCAGATTTCTTTATGGTCCAGCTCTCACATCCGTATGTTACTACTGGGAATACCATAGTTTGAACTGTGCGCACATTTGTTGATTGTTTAATATCTTTACTTTTTACTAGTTTGTCCAAGCTTACGATAGCTTTCCTCACCAGAAGAAAACATCTTTTAATTTCATGACTAAAATCACCATCTGCAGAGATCTTGGATCCAAGGAAAATAAAATCTGTCACTGCCTCCACTTCTTCCCTATCTATTTGCCATTAAGTGAGATTGCTGTTTGCCATGATCGTCGTCTTTTTAACGTTGAACAGCAGGCCACCTTTTGCACTCTTTTCTTTTACCCTCATCAATAAGTCCATCTTGGAGAGTGAAGTTTGACTCATTTTCAGCCATCAGAATAGTATCATTGGCGTATCTGAGGTTGTTGATATTCCTTCCAGAAATATTGATTCCGGCTTTGGATTAATCCAGTCCAGCCTTACGCATGATGTACTCTGTATATAAGTTGAATAAATAAGGTGACACTATACAACCTTGTTGCACTCCTTTTCTGATCTTGAACCATTCTGTTGTCCCATGTCCGGTTCTGACCGTGGCTTATTGGTCAACATACAGATTCTTTAGGAGGAGGATAAGATGATCTGGTACTCCCATCTCTTTAGGACATGCCACATTTTGTTGTGATCCACACCGTCAAAGGCTTTACAATAGTCTATGAAGCAGAAATAAATGTTTTTTTTTTAACTCTCTTGCTTTTTTTATTATCCAGCGGGTATTGGCAATTTGATCTCTTGTGCCTCTTCCTCTGCGGATCCTGGCTTGCACATCTGGTAGTTCCTGGTCCATACATTGTTGGAGTCAAGCTTGTAGAATCTTAAGCATTACCTTGCTGGCATGTGAAATGAGTGCAATTGTTCGATAATTGGAGCACTCTTTGGCACTGCCTATTTTTGGGAATCGGGATGTAGACTGACCTTTTCCTGTCTATTGGCCATTATTGTGTTTTCCAAATGTGTTGGCATAAGGCAAGTAACAATTTCACAGCAACATCCTGTAGAATTTTTAATAGTTCAACTGGGATTCCATCACCTCCTGCAGCCTTATTATCAGCAAGACATCCTAGGGCCCATCTCACTTCACTTTCCAAGATGTCTGGCTCCAACTCATTGGATAAATTATTGAGGTCATCATTGCTGTTAAGATCCTTCCTGTATAGATCTTCAGCATATTCATGACAACTCTTCTTTATCTGATCCTCTTATGTTAAGTCCTTACCATTTTTATATTTTATTACTCCCACTTATGCATGAAGAAATCTCTTGATTTACCAATTTATTTGTCTTCTTCAATCTCTTTACATCACTCATTGTACAATGTCTCCTTGTCTCTTCTTGCTATGCTCTGGAATTCTGCATTCCAATGGACAGATCTTTTCTTATCTCCACTACCTTTTGCTTTCCTTCTTTCCTGGGCTATTTTCAAAGCTTCATCAGACAGCTAGTTTGACTTGCTACTTTTCTTTCTTTTAGGGGTATTCTTTGTTGCTGTTTCCTGGATTATGTTGCAAACTTCGGTCCAAAGTTCTTCAGGCATTCCTTAAATCCATTCTTTACAACCATTGCATATTCACAAGGGATATTGTTTATTTCATATCTACTTGGTCTGATGGTTTTCCCTCTTTACTTCAGTTTAATTTTCAACTTTGCAATAAGAAGCTTGTAGTCTGAGCCGCAGTCAGCTCCAGGTCTTGATTTTGCTGACTGTATAGAGCCCCTCCATCTTTGGTTGCAAAGTATATAGTCAATCTGATTTCTTTGTTGTCCATCTGGTGATGTCCACAGGTAGAGTCTTCTCTGAGGCTGTTGGAGAGGGTGTTTGCTAGGACCAGATAATTATCTTGACAAAATTATACTAATTTCTGATCTGCTTCATTTTGTACTCCAAGGCCAAATTTGCATTCTAATCTCCTATGATGATAGTAAAATCTTTTCTTGGTATTATGTCTATGATGTGTTGAATGTAGTGATGTTGCGAAAATCAAATTTTCGGCCAACTGCCATAGACTTCAATGGGCAGGCGAATTTCAAAACCCACAGGGACTCTTTCTGGCCACAATAGTGATGGGAAGGTTGTTTCAAGGGGACTAACACCTGGACTGTGGCATGCCGGAGGGGGATCCATGGCAAAACTCCCACGGAAAATTACATAGTTGATGCAGAGTCTGGTTTTAAGCCATAAAGGGCATAAATCATCTAAGATTCCTAAATTGTTTGGAATAACATGCTTTAAAACATTAGGTATGATGTTGTATCGATCAGGTAGTGTAAGAGTTACACCCGCCTCGCAGTAACAGACCAAGGGTCCCCAAAAGGTGACAACAAGCCCCCTGGGACGCCTACTGTGTTTGGTCTTCCACCTCCTCAAAGCCACCTTCCTCCTCCGACTCCTCTTCTTCAGACTCCTCTCTCTGCGTTGCCTCTCTCTGAGTTATTATAAGGTGTGTACTGTTAAGTAGTACTATTCCTATCGGTTTAATCCCTGTTATGTCCACTATTAGGGGATGTGTATATGGCATTGATTTTTGGAACAGGGAGATGGGAAAAGATGCTTGGTCGGACCTCCTACTTCGAATTTGGGGCACTGCACGTGCAATGTAATGTGCCACCAGATAGGAGTGGTGTATTAAGTTGTACTATTTATTCCTATCAGTTTAATACCTGTTACGTCACCTATCAGGGGACGTGTATATGGCATGGATTTTTGGAAGCGGGAGATCGAAAAAGATGCTTGGTCGGTCCTCAGACTTCAAATTTGGGGCACTGAGCGTGCAATCTAAAGTGCCACCAGATATGAGTGTCACTGTGCACTGGCAAAAGTTGGCAGAGTAGGCACGGTAGGCCTCACACACACGCCTGTAGGCAGGCAACTGATATTCAATCGATTACAGTCAAAAAAGTGTTGTTTTATGTCACTGTACACTAAGGTTGCACCAGATATGACGTATCACTGTGCACTGGCAAAAGCTGGCAGAGTAGATGCAGTAGGCTTTACACACACGCCTGTAGGCAGGCAATTGCTATTCAATCTATTACAGTCAGAAAAGTGTTGTTTTATTTCACTGAGCACAATATAAGCTGTTAGGTGTTAGCCTGTCACACACACACACGCTGGAAGTCAGCCATATGCAATTAGATTACACAGAAAAAAATTATAAAATAAAATAAATGATTTTCTAGCCCTAAAAAGGGCTTTTTGGGTTGCTGTCCTTTCAGCAGATATCAGATGAGTCCTTCAGGTCTGTAGTGGAAGCTAAATACACAGCCTGGCTATCTATTTCCCTATTACATCTCCAGCAGCTACACTATCTGTCCTCTCACAACGAATGCAGCTTCAGAATGATTCTAAAATGTATTCTGTCCTTCAGATGGAAGACTCTGGAAGGGAGTGTATGCTGCTGATTGGCTGGAATGTGTCTGCTGACTGTGAGGTGCAGGGTCAAAGTTTCCTCAATGATAAAGAATAGGGGGCGAACCCAAAAGCTCATGTGTTCGACGTCCGATGCGAACGCGAACATGCCAAAATCGCTGCGAATAGACCGCGGGCGAACTGTCCGCGACATCTCTAGCTGAATGTCTTTGTAGAACTGGACAACTTCAGCCTCTTCAGCAACTGTGGTTGGAGCTTAGACTTGGATAACTGTGATATCAAATGGCTTGTCTTGAATTCAAATTTAAATAATTATGTCATTTATTGGGTTGTAACCAAGCACTGCTTTGGCCACTCTTTGATTGACTAGGATGGCTACACAATTTGTTCTGTGGGATTCTTGACCACAGTAGAAGATCTGGCGATTGTCTGATGTGAAATGTCCCATTCCAGTCCATTTAAGTTCACCAATTTCCAGGATATCAATGTTTAACCTTGTCATTTGATTATTGACAACATCTATTTTTCCTTGGCTCATAGTTCTAACATTCCAGGTTCCTATTCTGAATTGATCTTTGCAGCATCAAACTTTCCTTTCCCCTCCAGACACATCCGCAGCTGGGTGTCCTATTGGCTTTGGCCCAACCACTTCATTAGATCTGGTGTTACTTGTACTTGCCCTCTGCTCTTACTCAGTAATGTGGTTGGCACCTTCTGACCTGAGGAGCTCATCTTCCGGTGCCATATATCTATGTCTCTGGTTGTGCCTGTCCATAAAGTTTTCTTAGCAAACATACTGGAGTGGGTTGGCAGTTCCTTCAGTGGACCGTGATTTGTCTGACCTCTCCGCCATGACCTGTCCATATGATACTGTATGTATAATATTGTAATCTGCAGTATCAAGATAAAAAACAATGATTGTAATCTTTTATAAAAAAATATATTTAAAAAATATATTTTTTAAATTATGTGAAGTTGTCCCAACAGTCTGAATATATAGGGCCTCCACACATCTACAAAATTTGAATTTGGCAGGTAAATGACTGAAAAATCAACATAGGATTATGACGTTACAGGAACACTGGAAGGAGGAGACAACATACTTAATGCTTTTCTGCAGGATAACTTTACAGTAAGTTTAAAATATTCCTCTTTTGTTATAGTCCCAAAAAAGACAAAAAAAAAATAGGACAGAATTTTGATAACAACTCTGTATAAAAAAATAGGTTAAAGTTGTGTCTGTGAGAAGAGGGCGTTTACATTTCTGAAGAGCTCTCATTGCATCTATTGATTCAACTTCATGTTTCTAGGACAGTGAGAAAAAGGGGTGTTGTGGCAATTTGATTCTTATTTATTTATCTAACAAGGACTTTCTGTTAAGATTTTCCCAAAAATGTTTTATGACCATGGCTTACACTGCTGTTAATGTTGTAAGTTTGGCACAAACTTGACAAACAAGTGCAGTTGTCATGAACTACACTTATTTACTTTCATGTCAGGGTTTCACAGAAGACAGAATATAAAAAAGAGAGAATAAATCATTATATTGAAGAAGGTAAGAAAATAAAGCATTTCATAGCTAAAATAATTTTCAGTATGATGGCTGCTTAAAACAAGATAAGTCCCTTTAAAAAAAGTGATGAGCCTCATTCAATTGAGGCATTGGGAGATCCGGGCGTCGGTAAGGGAGGCCATAAGTTATTTTGCTATTCAATTGGCATCTTTTTGCGGGCTCTGATCGGGTTACGGGGTTCGGCCTCCGATTCATTGCGATTGTTAACATTGCAAGTTAAGGTTGCTCCAAGCCTTTGATCTTTCATGGCCGCAAGAGTTACGATCGCTAAATTTACAAAACGCTATTCAATTGCTCTTAGTCCCCCTTGCTAACCACCCCGCCAAGGCTGCAAATGGCAAAAGTCGGTCCACAAGTTTCAGGTTCCAAGGAGGACTCACAAATGGCTTGTCTGGAGCACTTTAAATGCAAATACAAAATCAATATTGTACTTCAAAATACGGGGAAAGCGATGAAAGACATTAGAAAGACATTAATTGCACAACAGTCTCAAGTCTGCAAATCGGCAAATCGGGGTTAGATCGATCATGGGAATCAATGAGTTAATATATATCAGGCCACTTACACAGACTATCACATTGGCCTTATTCATTTCTATTATTTTTGAGATTGCGGGTTTGCGGGGGCCGATCACAAATTGGACCCGAATGTGTAGTTGATTGACATGTTAACTCCATGTTGACCTTCATGAGAACGGGCTCCTTTTCTATTGGCTGTTTCAGCATCTGGAGATACAGTCCTGCTTAATTGTTCACGTTCAAGCCGGCAAATGCTACATACGATGGCTTGGTTTACGATTTGCGCTATCGGGCCGGGACTTGTGGTCTTGTCCTATTGAATAGTACCGTAAGCCTAGGACGATGCGGGCCCGCAGCAGGCCTGCAGACTTATGGGCTACATCCCGCGATTTGTGGACTTGGAATTGAATGAGGCTCCATGTCTAAAATATTAGACTAGCACAAATCCTAGGGTTATCTGACCTAGGTATCAGATACTCTACAATACAATCCAGATGGATTAGCAAATATTGTCAGTTGTCGTAGAATAGATAAAATATTTGTGTGCAGATTTATGAAAAAGACAATTTTACCAGTGTTGTATATGTGTCCTTTATTTTGTAAGGGGAATGTTATGTATAAATGTTATCTAAATTCCTACAAGCTATATATTGTGTTGGTCAGATGACAGACAAACTGACAAATATGGTATCATTGAAAACATATATTGTGTAAAGACTGTTACAAGATGTGTATTAGATGAACATATGGCAGACAATAAGTAAAAAACAATATTTACGAGGGGAACATTTATATGAATCCTACATTATATTATACAAAATACATAATGTTATCATTTTGCTATATACTACCCCTGTAGTCAGCTTTTTTTCAACATCAGGTTTTGGTGATTAGTCAGGTCAACTCCTCAGCCACACTGCTCTCTATTTCTGGAAGTTTTGGAGCCTCTCCCAGGAAATGCCAGACAATAGGAAGTACTTGGATTTTTATAATACATTTGGCTATGACCCCCATCTACAGAACTCAGTAACACTTCATGTAGCATGTACAACACATCTTGCGGCACCTAGCACATACAAAATCGAAGCCATTTTCTATGGAAGTACCTTGCTCGAAATGTCGTCTGGAACGCAAATTAACGGCTGGAACGCAAATAGCACATGGGCATTGCATAATAACGGTTTCTACTTCAGCTTACACTCTATAAATACTGCAAACTTTCAATATATGGTTTGAAATATTGCCAATAACAACATTATTAATGTACAGTAACATTGAAAAGATATATACATTTTTAAAATTCATTAATACATTAATAATTTAAAAAAATTCTTGGGTTTTAAATATTGTCAAAAACAACAATATTAATGTATAGAAGCAATTAGAAGACATTATTCCTGTATAGTAAGATTTAAAAGACAGATAAATGTTTAGGTGGGCTAAAATTGTGTAAATTTAAAAAAGAAAAAGGAGAGAAAATAGCTTTTATTAAGACATATTTCAAAACATAATTTATGCTTTTAGAAAAAAAAAATATTCATATTTACAGTGGATTTCAGCATTTACATTTTTTGGTCATTTTCAACAGACTCTGCCTGAAGAGTGTCACAGGAAGATTGGCAGCAGGGGACACTCTGTCACTTATAGACAACACATTCAAGACAACAGGTACAGTATAACAAGAAAAGAAAAAAAAGATCTATCCTGTTTGGTGTGAGCAAATGTGAAAACGCAATGCAACCTAACGAACCCTCTAAGCCTAACCCCATAACCTACAACACTAATGCCAATGTGAAAATGCACTGCAACCTAACTAACCCTCTAAGCCTAACTCCATAACCTACAACCCTAATGCCAACAGTGCCGGACAAAAAAGATAATAGCACAAAAAAAAGAAGTAAAAGTACCCTAAGCTCCTAATGCCAACAGTGGGGCACAAAAAACAGGATTCTACAACAAATGTTGTTAACACATATAAAATGGAAGAATACATCCTATTTTGTCTGCACCAACCTCTAAACCTAACCCCATAGCCTAAACCTATAATGCCAACAGTGGCACACACAAAACAGGATACTACAAAAAATGTTCTTAAAACATAATAAATGGAAGGATCTATCCTTTTTTTCTATGCACCACTGTCTAAGCCTAACCCCATACATTACGTACTGCTGTTTACACATAAAAAATGGAAAGGCCTACCCTGTGCTGTGTCTACCTTTGTAGAAACATACTGCATCCTAACTAACAGTCTAAGCCTAATCCAATAACTGTAAACCCCTAATGACAACATTGATGCATGCAAAACACTATACCAAAACAAAATAAAGGGGTACCCTAACCCCTAATGCCAACAGTGGTGAACACAAAACAGAAAAGGACAATGCTGTTAACATATACAAAATGGAAGGATATATACTATCATGTTTGCTCTGCGCCTTTCACAAAATAGACTGCAACCTAACTAATCTGCTAAGTCCAATCTCATAAAGCTAACCCTATAATACAAACAGTGGTGAACACAAAACAGGATAGGAGAAAATATAACCAAAACAAAATAACAAAAAGTTAATTTAAGCAAAACAAATAAACAAAGGAGCAAAAGTACTAATGTACTACTTTTATTTACAGATTAATATGGCAGCTACTGAAAACAAAGAGGAAAAGAAAAGACTTCAAACTAGACAACGTCAAAAAACGTGGGCAGATCAACAGACGCTGGAGCAAAAGGAAATTCGACGTAAAAAAGAACGGGAGAGACTCGCAAGCAAAAGACTAGAGGCTGACAAACTAACATCAAAGCCCAAGAAGGTATCTAAAAAACAAAAGCATTTAGAAAATGTTGCTGAACAATCAGTTAAGAATTCTAATGAGGATTTAGACAGTCATATTGATATATGTTCTCAGAATTGTCCTTTACTTAAATCTTTAATAGTGGAGGTTCATAATTGTGGTATTATGATTATTGCCTGTCAGTTTTGTTGGGCTTATCATTTCCAACAGGAAAGACCCAGAGATAGCCAGTTCGTTAGTTGCTGTCAAAAAGGGAAGGTAAGACTTCCACAAAGATAACACTTCCCTACATATTTAAAAAGCATTATGACTGAGCCTACTTTCCCTAATTACCCAAATTTCAAAACAAACATAAGATCATATAATAGTTCCATATCCTTTGCATTTATGGGTGCAACATTAGCTGCTAATGTACCAGGACATGGCCCTTACTGTTTCAAAGTACAAATTTACCATCGTACTTCTCATTTACATTCAGAAGAAGGGGAGCAAATAAAATTTGCTCAACTATATGTCCTTGATACAATGGAAGCTGTTGAACAACGTATGCAGCTTCCAGAGAATAAAAAAATGCTTACCCATTGTTTTTATAGAGCTTGATAAAATGATGGCCCGAAACCTGTACACTCAAGTTTATAAAAAAATTATCCAAAAGAGGAGGAGGGATTTGTCTGTATGTTAAGTCTGAATTTAATCCTATAGTGAGAGAAGATATTTATGGTGGACCTAGTGATAAAGTTGAATGTTTGTGGGTAGAGTTAAATAGCGGTGCAGCAAATTAAAAAAGAATATTAGTAGGAGTATGCTATAAACCCCCAAATATAGCTGAAAGTGAGGAAATACAATTTTTGTTACAGATTGGAAATGCAGCTAAGCATGGGCAAGTTCTAATAATGGGAGATTTTAATTACCCTTAAATAAACTGGATAAATGAGACCAGCAGTTCAGCTAAGGGTAGCAGGTTCGTGAGTACACTAAGAGATCATTATCTGGACCAGGTTATACAAGAGCCTACTTAGAGTTAGTCATCACAAATAATATTGATACTAGCAACTTTCCCATCAAAAATGACAGCAATAAAAAGTTTAGCCTGGCAATGCTGTTTGCCACACAATGGGAGCCTCCCCCTCTACTTTATTGGCCTCGCAATGAGCACCTTTGGTGCTCATCATGGGCCTCACAATGAGTGCCTTTGGCGCTTATTGTGAGCCTCCCCATCTACCCCTATCACCCTCTTTATTGGCTTCGCAATGAGCGCCCATCACGGGCCTTGAAATGAGCGCCTTTGGCGCTTATTGCGAGTCTCTCCCCCTGTATACTTCCTCCCTTGTGTCTCATTTACCACCTCCTCTCACTGCCCTGTTTCTTCCCCCCTCCTCTCACTCCCCTGTGTCTCTTCCCCCAAGTCTCTTTTCCTCCTGTGTCTCTTCCCCACCTCTCCCTCCCCTGTGTCTGTTCCACCTCCCCTGTGTCTGTTCCCCACTCTCCCTCTCCTGTGTCTCTTTCCCCCTGCACTGTGTCTCTTCCCTCTCCCTCCCCTGTGTCTCTTCCCTCCTCCTCTATGTCTCCTTCCCCTTCTAACTCCCCTGTGTCTCTTTCCACCTCCCCTGTGTCTCTTCCCCCCTGCCTCCCCTGTGTCTCTTCCCCACCTCTCCCTCCTCTGTGTCTCTTTCCCCCTCCCTGTGTCTCTTCCCCCCTCTCCCTCCCATGTGTCTCTTCCCCCCTCCCCTGTGTCTCATTCTCCCCTCCTCTCCCTCCCCTGTGTCTCTTTCCCTCCTGTGTCTCTTCCCCACCTTTCCCTCCCCTGTGTCTGTCCCCCCCTTCGCTGTGTCTGTTCTCCCCTCCCCTGTTTCTGCCCCCCCCCCTCCCTGTGGCTGTTCCCCCTCTCCCTCCCATGTATCTCATTCCCCCTCCCTGTGTCTCTTTCCCCCTCCTCTGTGTCTCTCCCCCTCCCTCCCTTGTGTCTCTTTCCCCCTCCCCCTCCCTCCCTGCTATTTTTTTTCCCTCCCCTGTGTCTCTTCCCACCTCCCACCCCTTTGTCCCCCCTCCCATGTGTCTCTTTTCCCCACCTTCCCTGTGTCTCTTACCCCCTCTCCCTCCTCTGTGTCTTTTCTCCCCTCCCCTGTTTCTGCCCCCCCTCCCTGTGGCTGTTCCCCCTCTCCCTCCCATGTGTCTCTTTCCCACTCCCCTGTGTCTCTTTCCCCCTCCTCTGTGTCTCTCTCCTTCTCTCCCTTGTGTCTCTTTCCCCCTCCCCCTCCCTCCCTGTTATTCTTTTTCCCTCCCCTGTGTCTCTTCCCACCTCCCACCCCTGTGTCCCCCCTCCCATGTGTCTCTTTTCCCCACCTTCCCTTTGTCTCTTACCCCCTCTCCCTCCTCTGTGTCTTTTCCTCCTCCACTATGTCTTTTCCCTCTTCCTCTCCATCCCCTGTATTTCTTCCCGCCACCTCTCACTCCCCTGTGTCTCTTCCCCCTTCTCTCACTCCCCTGTGTCTCTTTCCCCTTCTCTCACTCCCCTGTGTCTTTCCCCCCTCTGTGTGTCTCTTTCCCCTCCTCCCCTGTGTGCCTCTCCCCTCCTTCACTGTATGTCTCTTCCTCCCTTCTCTGTCTCCCTTCTTTCCCCCCTCCCTCGTGTCTCACCTCATTTACCTCCCCTGTTTCTCACCCCTCCTCCCCTGTGTCTCTTGCCCCTCCTCCTCTGTGTGTCTCTCTCCCCTTCTCCCCTGTGTGCCTCTCCCAAGTTTGTCTCTCCCCTCCTCCCCTGTGTGCCTCTCCCCTCCTTCACTGTGTGTCCTCCCTTCTCTGTCTCCCTTCTTTTCCCCCCTCCCTCATGTCACCCCCATTTACCTCCTGTGTGCCTTTTCCCGCTCCCCTGTGTCCTTTCCCTCTTCCTCTCCCTCCCCTGTATCTTTTCCCCCTCCTCTCACTCCCCTGTGTCTCTCCCCCTCCTCCTCTGGGTGTCTCTCCCCTCTTCCCGTCTGTTTCTCCCCTTCTCCCCTCTATGTCTCTCCCCCCCTCCCCTGTGTGTCTCTACCCTCTTCCCCTGTGTGTCTCTCACCTCCTCTGTGTGCCTCTTCTCCCTTGCCGTGTGCACCACCAATGCAGTACGCATGCGCGCAACCGTTGCAGTTCACATGCGCGGCTTATGTGCAGTGCCCATGCATGGCTGACGAAGTGCGCATGCTCCCCCCAAGCACAGTGGGCATGCGCGCCTAGCACAGCGCAATGCGCTGGGATTTCTGCAATCTGTCGTAGTTGACGAACTGCGATTTGTCGCAAGAGTGAGGACGAATCACAGTTTAACAACTATTATATGTGATAGTTTCAAATGTTGGAATAGGGCAACCTTTGGGAAACAGTGATCACAACACAGTCTCATTTGAGATTGAATTGAAAAAACAAAATTTTAAGGGGCCGACAAAAACTCTTAATTTTAAAAGGGCAGATTTTGACGGTCTAAGGGCAGCAATACAAGTATAGACTGGGAAAGAGAACTGATAGGTAAAAACACTGAACATAAATGGACTACATTTAAATCCTTACTAAATATACATAATTATCAGCATATACCATGTGGGAATAAAAGTAAAAGGAGTAACTCCCATCCAATGTGGCTTAACAATGATTTAAAGATCAAGATATGGAGTAAAAAACAAGCATTTCAATTATACAAACAAGAGGGGACAGAGACTGCTTTATGGGAGTACAAGGAAATCAACAAGGCTTGCAAAAGGGCTATTAGACTGGCTAAAATAGAAAATGAAAAATTAATTGCAAAAGGGAGTCAGACTAACCCTAAAATATTTTCTTAAGTATATTAATGGGAAGAAGGTGAGGAAGGAAGCTATAGGAACATTACAGTGTGACACAGGCCATCTGAAAATTAGTGACCCGGCAAAGGCAGATGAGCTTAATAGGTTATTTTCTTCGGTATACACAAGGGAGGTACCAGTGGTTTGGACACTGCAACATAATTGAATTAGACTACCTTTGCCAAATAATTGGTTAACACAAGAAGTAATCCAAAAGAGGTTGGAAAAAATAAATGTTAATAAAGCCCGGGTCCTGATGGATTACATCCACGGGTACTGAGGGAACTGGGTTCTGTAATAGCCAAAGCATTATATTTAATTTTTCAAGATTCACTGAACACGGGGTCTCTACCAGATGACTGGGGAAAAGCAGATGTGATACCTATATTTTCAGTATAAAGATTTGTCAAGGGAGCTTTTTGTGCCAAGAGGTTTTCAACTGACAAGAGGACATCCCTTGAAGCTAGAAGTAAAAAGGTTCCACCATTTGCCCCAAAGACACTTAGTTTATTTCAATGTTGGAAGTGTAACAAATGCTTTGGCACAAAGTGAGCATGGACAAACTACACTAACTGCATGGTTTCAATTAAATTGTACTGACTTGGAGGCAAGGGAATTGTTATACATTGACATTCCATATCATTATGTTTTTTTAATGGATTTTGGCAGAAAAGAAAATCCTGTGAAAATAAAATTATAACTTGAATTTACACTGTAAGTTAAAGAGACCTGGTGCACAAAGTTTTGAACAGTTGACAACTGTTAATGACACAATTTATAACACATTTCATTTAGCTGCGCGACACAGAAATTTCCTGGCTGAATATACAGAATGGGAAAGATGTCTAGAAGAAGCAGCATTGCGTCAAATGCCACGGCAGATGAGAGAACAATTTGTATTCATTTGCATCTTTTCAAATGCTCCAAATGCATTAGCTTTGTGGGACAAATTTTAAACAAACATGTCTGAAGACTTTTTGCAACAATTCAATGAGCCTATTGCAGAATTAAAAGCATTGAAGGAAATTCAAGAGGTCTTTCTCTCTCATGGATTAAATTGTGCAAATTTTAATCTGCCAGATCTGCTATGATACTCAGCTTCAAAACCAAATAACACAAGAAAAACTTGCAATTTTAAATACATTAAAATTGCAAGCATTTAACGCCATAAAAAGTGCACTAGAGGATGACTTGCTCAAAGAGCGTTATTTCTATCTAGATGGACCTGGTGGATCAGAAAAAATGTATCTATATAATTTAATGATGAGTTTCCTTCGCGCACAAGGTCAAATATCACTGCCATTTGCAACAACTGGAATTGCCACACTTTTGTTAGAAGTTTGTAGAACTGTGCATAGTGGATTTAAACTGCCAGTTCCCATTCTGCAAACATCTGTGTCGGATATTCGAATGACATCTTTACATGCAAAAAAAATTGAAAGTGAAGTCATGGATAATAATTTGCCTTTTGATGGAAAGGTGATGTTGTTAGGTGGAGATTTTAGGCAAATATTACCTGTTGATGTCCTTAGAAATCGTACAGTCAAGTAAAGTACACTATGGAAAATCTTTACTCATCAGAAAGACAAAATGAATTCAATGAGTGGCTCATCAGAATTGGAGAAGAAAAAACAGAACAAATTCATATATATATATGATACCATGGAAATTCCATTGCAAATTATTTATATCAGCTATATTCAAACATACAATAAGTAACAACGATTATGCAGAGCTTGCAACCAAAGTAATATTAACATCCAAAAATAAAGATGGATTGCTTCTGAATAATGAAATATTAAAATTAATAGATGCACCACAAAAAAATTATCACAGTGCAGATTGTGTATTTGGTGATGACAAAGAAACTCAGACAAACTTTTCAACTGAATTTATTAATTCATTAACTCCATCTGGAATGCCACCACATATTTTGCAGATAAAAAAAAGTGCAATTGTCATGTTACTGCAACATATGAACCCAAAAAATGACTATGTAATGGGACCAGATTAATTGTTCAAAAATAGTGATGTCGCGAACATCAAATTTTCGGTTCGCGAACAGCGGACGCAAATTTCATCAAATGTTCGCGAACAGGCGAACATCGGCGAACCGCCATAGACTTCAATGGGCAGGCGAATTTCAAAACCCACAGGGACTCTTTCTGGCCACAATAGTGATGGGAAAGTTGTTTCAAGGGGACTAACACCTGGACTGTGGCATGCCGGAGGGGGATCCATGGCAAAACTCCCACAGAAAATTACATAGTTGATGCAGAGTCTGGTTTTATGCCATAAAGGGCATAAATCACCTAACATTCCTAAATTTTTTGGAATAACATGCTTTAAAACATCAGGTATGATGTTGTATCCATCAGGTAGTGTAAGGGTTAGACCCGCTTCACAGTAACAGACCAATCTCCCCGTTTAATGCACCGCAAACAACCGCAAACAGTCCCTTTGCACAACCGCAAACTCCCCATTTGCACAAGGTTGGATACCAAGCTAGCCATGTCCCGTTCCTTGTCCTCACTGATGTCATTGAAGGTCTCTTCCTCCACCCAGCCACCAAGGGTCCCCGAAAGGTGACAATAAGCCCCCTGGGACGCCTGCTGTGTTTGGTCTTCCACCTCCTCAAAGCCACCTTCCTCCTCTGACTCCTCTTCTTCAGACTCCCAGAGTCTGGGGGATTCCACTACCCAGCATGGAAGATTATACACAGGTCAGAGTCTGGGGGTTTTCACTGCACAGCATGGAATATTATACACAGGTCAGAGTCTGGGGGCTTCCGCTGCACAGCATGGAAAATTATACACAGGTCAGAGTCTGGGGGCTTCCACTGCACAGCATGGAAGATTATACACAGGTCAGAGTCTGGGGGCTTCCATTGCACAGAATGGAAGATTATACACAGGTCAGAGTCTGGGGGCTTCCACTGCACAGCATGGAAGATTATACACGTTGCCTCTGTCTGCGTTATTATAAGGCGTGTACTGTTAAGTAGTACTATTCCTATCGGTTTAATCGCTGTTACGTCCACTATCAAGGGACTTGTATATGGCATGGATTTTTGGAAGCGGGAGATGGAAAAAGATGCTTGGTCGGTCCTCCCACTTCAAATTTGGGGCACTGCGCGTGCAATCTAAGGTGCCTCCAGATATGAGTGTCACTGTGCACTTGCAAAAGTTGGCAGAGTAGATGCAATAGGCTTCACACACACGCCTGTAGGCAGGCAATTGCTTTTCAATCTATTACAGTCAAAAAGTGTTGTTTTATGTCACTGTGCACAATATAAGCTGTGAGCCTGACACAGGCAGGCAACTGAAATTAGATTACAGGAAAAAAATGGTTGTTTTCAATGTATGTTACACCACCAGGTATGAGTAGTGAAAATAAGCACAATATAAGCTGTTAGGTGTTAGCCTGTCACACACACGCTGGCAGGCAGACATAGATTACACAAAAAAAAATGATAAAATAAAATAAATGATGTTCAAAGTTTACTCAATGATAAAGTATAGGGGGCGAACCAAAAAGCGCATGTGTTCGCCGTTCGCGGCGGACGCGAACATGCGAAAATCGCCGCAAATAGTTCTCCGGCGAACTGTTCGGGACATCACTAGTTATTACATTAAGTTAATGTTTACATTGTTAACATTGTATTTTACAAGGTTTGAAAAGTTGTTTTATTGGATGTTATTAAGGGTTTATGTCAGTAGCAGTATAATCATTTGTTAAAAATGTAAATGTATATTTAAATAGACAGGATTCATCCAGGTGTAAGAAATGAACTATTAATTAAATAATTAATGTATAATTTCTACAAATAATAAGTTCTTTTGGACAAATCAATAAATGAACATATGAATAAGTTTGTAATTAAAAGATATATTTTGCATAAATCAATATACGGTTACACAATGGGTTTTAGACAAACAAATAGACAGTAGGGATAAAACGATATTTACAAAAAGATACTTATATGAATAATATACTGCATTATAACTAGATACTACACCAAAGGTCAGCAATATCTTCAGAGTCCATGTGTTTAGGCCTCAGGTCACACAACGGCATGGCTTCTGCTCAGCTAAGCATTCCTCTGGATGACTCTTCTGGACACCTCCTCATGGACACACACACACTCCTAAACTTCCAGACTTAGACTTCCAGACCTAGACTTCCAGACTTAGACTTCCAGACTTAGACTGACTAAACTCTCTGGGCTTTTGTATATCTTCTTGGACACTCCCGCTTGATATGTGACTGACCATCTCACTGAAATCATCTCACCTTCCCCCAAACTCCATAAAAACTCCATAGATGGGAATCTCACACACACAGATGTCCCCTTGTTTACATATAAACACTCTGGCCAAGAGACCCCCTATTATGCTGTCTATATGATAGATGTAACAGTCCACTACACCCAACTGTTCTTTTGTTTACCCATAAACAACCACAGGCATAAGCCTTTTGTTACAGTATGAATGGAATAGATAGTCACACCTCCAGTTTCTCAGGGAACGGTTTCTCATAAGATGGGGTTAGATAAACACAATCTATATATTATAAATAAAGATTTATACAACTACATATTTTTATGAGATACACTTATTAAAGACACATGTTTAAATATGTTCACTGTATAAGCCATATCTTACACAGGGAGTAATCCAATTGCCAGTTACTGGGGTCAGGAAGGAATTCATTTTTTTTTTTTTAAATGTTTCCCCCTTACAATACAATTGGCTAAGTTTCAATGTTTTTTTTTACTGTTTGCCTTCCTCTGGATTCAATACCTATGTGCTTTACCAGTAGTTCAACTACAAGTTGCATGTTAAGAAGCATTCTGTAATGGTTTAAAATACTCATTCATGCAAAGTTGACCTATATTTATGTTACTCATGCATAGATCAGGATTAAAAATGTTAGTATTATTAAAAATAATTAGTTGACCACTCTTTCCAATGTAAGTTGCATGTTACAAAGCTTGATGTAATGGTGCACAATACGTATTCATACAAATTTCATTCATTATTATATTATTACGGCATACATGACAATTAAAAATGTTAATATGGTTTAACACTTGTTGAAATACAAGTTGAATGTTAAAGAAAAAAATATATTATAATTGTTGTACTTCTTTGTAGATAACAAAAAGGTTAAACGTGTCAGAGACTCACATTGTGTGGCAAACAGCATTCTCAGCTTAAACATTTTATTGACCGTCATTTTTTGATGGGCAAGGCGCTAGTATGATAATAACTTTGGATAACTGGCTATTGTGTCCCATACTGACTCTAACATTACACCAATTTAAGGGCATTCTGGGCTATGTTTATACAGTAAACAGAGGTTAGTCCCCCACAGGTGATTGTATTCACCTGTTCAAATGCACAAATGTATTTCCCATAACTTACTTCTTAGGGCAATGTGTGTACTATAAATAAAGACCAGTTGTGATCTAGTATATTTGGAAATTATTTTCACACATTCTGATGTATTTTGATGTGATGCTTCTGGCATATATTGTCTTTTATCACAGTATATGACTGGCAGTAAAACTATGCATGGCCTTGTTGATTATTTTAATCAAACTACTATTATCAACTGCTCAGTACTGAAGTATGCATGTACACTTATACACACGTATAAGAAATAAAGAAGAAAATAAGAATAACATATTGAGCCTCATTCAAATGATGGCCGCAAAACGAATCAGGCTGCAAGCTCACAAAACTAAAAAGTCCAATATAAATTCAAGGAAGCACTGTACAGCACTATAAATTATGGGGGAATAATTAGGGGACATGATGATGGCATGTAGTACATTGGCAAGCTGGCACATCGGTGCTAGCCATTACTGTCATTTGTGGCCGCAGTCCGCCAGCTTGAAGATCGAGTTGCTACCTTGGAGGTCATCCAAGCCCAGGACTCCAGGCTTGAATGACCCCCAAGGCAGTAAACCGTTCTCCACTTTTCTCATTGTGAGCCTCTCCCGTGTTGTTGTTTTTTATATAAATATATATTTTTTTTATTAATTATTAATATATTTTACCTATTTGTTAATAATATATCCAGCAATGAATATCCTGAAGAGCTAAAAATCTGTTTTGATTTTCCTGCAGCATACAATGTACACTTGGACCATTGCTGACCTGAGGTGTAAGTGTCAGCAATGTGGGAAGTGTGCAGTATAAATACTCTGTGTGCACGAGGGCAAACCAATTGTTAAGTTGTGTAAAGCACCAATTTATATTGGTAATGCTATTAGTTGCAAGTTATTGTTGTAAAATGGCTGTGACTGTGTATGTGTTACGCAGGTCTGGAGCATTTTCTGTGTTTCCTAATAGTGTATTTTGTGCCTCTTACGTTCCTGGGTAAAAGTCTTACATGCCTGGCAGTGTTTTGCGTGGTTAGGGGTTGTGTAGCCTTGTTTTCGTTTTTTTTCGTCCGTCATTTTTTTTGTCGCTTAGATTTCCGAGTGCCGAAACTCTACAAATTGTGTTTAAATTGTTGTGCAACTTCACTCCCAGACGTTTAATTGTTTTGTTATTATTATCTTTTTTGTGTTTTTTTTTTGTATATGCGCGGTTCGGCTGTTAACTTCATATTTTTTTGTCCTCATATTTTTTTTTTCGAAGTCCAGCGGCTTGTGTTTGTTTTTTCCTAAGTCCCGCATTCTAGTCCTATGTGCCTGGTGGTGTTTTGTGTGGATAGGGGTTGTGTAGCCTCGTTTTTTTGGGCTGCAATTTTTTTTGTCACTTAGGTGTGTGCCGAAACTCGGCAAATTGTGTTTAAATTCTCATGCAACCTGACTCCCAGACGTCCTGGCTGTCACCCCGTGGTGTGTGTGATTTTGCATGTTTTGGACCTTGTATTTTTTTTTCAAAGTGTCGCGGGTTGTATTTTTTTTTCTAAGTCCCATTTTCCTTTTTGCAAAGTGTTATAGGCCGTAATTTTTCCACTGTATTTTTTCAAAGTACTACCAGTTTCGCATTGTAAATTGTGTAATTGAGATTTCTGTTGATGTGTTGTCCCACTGGTCGTAGGGATGAAGGCCTACAGTGCTTATCTCCACCAGGGCAGTGATCGCGGGGTCGAAGGGATAAGCGCTCACTGCCTAAGTCATAGGGGTCATAAGCACTCATCTCCACCAGCGCAATGAGCGCTTTTGGAGCTCAGTTCCTGGCCGCAAGGGCTGCAGTTGCTGTGGTCTCAGATATCTTACCTTAGAAATGTCTTGAAAGTCGTTAAAAAATTGAGGAAAGGATATAACATATAATAGTTGTCAAACTGCGAGACGTTGCTCATCGCTTGCTAACCTCGCGAAGCGAGGCAAGCCATTAACGCGTAGGACTTAGCCGATGAGTGCCGAAGGCGGTCATCGCTGCAAGCCTCGCAAAGCGAGGTGAGCCATTAAACCGTAGCCATTAAACCGTAGCACTTAGTCGATGCGGGACTTAGAAAAAAAAACATACAAGATTTAAAAGATTAGCGGCCAAACTAAAAACCTGAAAAACACACTAAATACACACAAAAAAATCCAAAAACATCACAGACATCATGGGGCAACAGCCAGGACGTCTGTGAGTGAGGTGGAACTCAAATTTAACTTGATTTAAACCATTTACGCCACACGAAAATCGCCGAAGCAGGAAAAAACGAAGGCGCTCAGCGAAAGCCTCGCAATGAGCGCCGAAGGTCCTCACAGTACAAAACGGTTTCAATTATGTCACAAACAGCATTCCCATGGCTTCAAATTTTATTGCCCCATCAATTTTGGGCAAGTCGCTAGTATATATATATTTGTAGAGACTTTACCATGGTCTTAGACCCAGATAAGGACAGAGTGGGTACAGTAAGAACAAAAACAGAATCTCAAGTTGTCAAACCTTCCAACAAATGTTTAAGAATAATCTCAATATATTGGATTCTTCAAAATTACTACACCCATTTGAGAAGGACTATACCTTCTTCTCCGGCCGGTTTGGTTCTTACTCCAAACTTGATTATTCCTTTGTTGACCTTCAGTCCTTAAGATTGGCTAAAGCAATTAAAATTAATACTACCATATGGTCAGGCCATTTAATGCTTAGTCTAAAAATAGATGATTCTATGGAAGTGAGAATGAGAAAAAATTGGCGAATGGATCCTTCACTATTTAAAGATCAGACTTATGTCACAAAATTAAAAGGACATAACCCAATTTTTTAAGGAAAATATAAAATTGGTGGATTCCTCATCAGTCCTCTGGTGTGCTTATAAGGCCTATGTACGAAGCATGTTAGGTTTTTATCTATCGAAACTCCAAGTACAAAATAAGATCCTGCCAAACAAAAAGAATCAAAAATTAATTAATTGTTTAAACCTGCAGATAAAAAAAATATTACAAATACAGGCAGATCTTCTGTGGAGACACCAGAAATCCCAGTTTACTCTGGGTAATAAAATGGGAACATTTTTGGCCAACAAATAAAAAAAATAAAAAAAAAATCAAAATAGAGTTTTGAGGTTAAAAGGCCTAGATTATAACATCTATTCCCATCCAGATATAATTGGTAAAATCTTTATGGATTTCTATAAAACATTATATAATTTATATCAAGATCCATTGTTTGTTGCACCTGAGTTACAGTGCCTTGCAAAAGTATTCATACCCATTGGCATTTCTCTTGTTTTGTTGCCTCACATCCTGGAATTAACATGGATTGTTTGAAGATTTGCATCATTCAATTTACAGAGCATACCCACAACTTTGAAGATGTTTTTTTTTTATTGTGAAGCAAAAAACAAATAGGACAAAATAACAGAACAAGTCAATGTGTATAACTATTCAATCCCTAAAGTCAATACTTTGTAGAGCCACCTTTTGCAGCAATCACAGCTCCAAGTTGCTTTGGATAAGTCTCTATGAGCTTGCCACATCTTACCCCTGGGATTTTTGCCCATTTCTCCTTGCAAAACTGCTCCAGCTCCTTCAAGTTGGATGGTTTGCGCTTGTGAACATCAATTTTTAAATCTGACCACAGATTTTCTATTGGATTGAGGACTGGGCTGTGACTAGGCTATTTCAACACATTTACATGTTTCCCCTTAAACCACTCAAGTGTTGCTTTAGCAGTGTGTTTGGGGTCATTGTCCTGCTAGAAGGTTAATCTCCGTCCTTCCCTCAAATCACGCTCAGAGTGGTACATATTTTGCTCCCTAATATCCTTGTGTTTCGCATCATCCATCTTTCCCTCAACTCTGACGAGTTTCCCAGTCCCGGCTGCTGGATGAGGTTCTTTGGGTGATTTGATGTGTTGGGTTTGCGCCAGACATAACATTTTCTTTGATGGCTGAAAAGTTAAATTTTAGTCTCATCAGACCAGAGCACCTTCCTCCATACATTTTGGGAGTCTCCCACATGCCTTTTCACAAACTCAAAACATGACATTTTATTTTTGCTGAAAGTAATGGCTTTCTTCTGGCCACTCTGACATTAAGCCCAACTCTATGGAGCGTACGGCTTATTGTCTTCCTATGTACAGATACTCCAGTCTCTGCTGTGGAACCCTGCAGCTCCTCCAGCATTACCTTAGGTTTCTGTGCTGCCTCTCTGATTAATGCCCTCCTTGCCTGGTCTATGAGTTTTGGTGGGCCGCCGTCTCTTGGCAGGTTTGCTGTTGTGCCATGTTCTTTCCATTTGTCTATGATAGATTTGATGTTGCTCCTGGGGATCATCAAAGATTTGGATATCTTTTTATAACCTAACCCTGACTTGTACTTCGCAACAACATTGTCCCTTACTTGTTTGGAGAGTTCCTTGGTCTTCATGGCAGTGTTTGGTTAGTGGTGCCTCTTGCTTAGTATTTGCAACCTCTGGGGCCTTTTAAAAAAAATGTGTATATGTAATGACAGATCATGTGACACTTAGATTGCACACAGGTGGACATCATTTCACTAATTATTTGACTTCTGAAGGTAATTGGTTGCACCAGAGCTTTTTATGGGCTTCATAACAAAGTGGGTGAATACATACTCACATGCCAAATTTCTGTTTTTTTGTTCTAAATAATAGTTTTATGTATATATTTTTCTCATTTCACTTCACCACTTATACTATTGGGTTCTGATTCATCACATAAAATTCAGATTAACAAACATTGAACTTAAGGCTGTAATGTAACAAAATGGGTGAAAAGTCAAGGGGGAGTGAATACTTTTGCAATGCACTGTAGTTGCCCACAATAACATCGGAGGATCTATTAATGTTGAATGAGGACTTTATTAATGATGAAATAATGGAATTATTAAAAAATGGGAAAAAATAAAGCCCCTTGGCCAGATGGATATGATCAATTATACTATCAAATATTTTCTAAAGAGATATGCGATCATTTATGTTCAATGTACAACGAGATAAGAAATTCAGGTAAATTAATGTCAGAATTGTCCGAAGCTAAAATAATAAATATTCTAAAACAAGGCAGGAAATCTGTACAAGTTACCATCCAATTTCTTTGATCAATATCAATTTAAAAGGATATACTAAGATATTGGCAAATAGATTAAACCCTTTGATACCTAAGATAATTCACTTAGATCAATCAGGTTTTGTGAAAGGATGACACGCTTTAGACAACACAAGATGTCTAGTAAACATAATGTGGTTTGTGAAAAGGAAAGATCTACCGACACTGATCCTGTCCCTTGATGCCGAGAAGGGGTTCGACAGGGTCAGTTGGGACTTTTTAGAGGCTGTTTTGGAGAAATTTGGTATGGGAGAATTTGCATCTAAAACTATTAAAGCCCTCTATTTTAATCCAACAGCCCTTATTACAGGTCCAGATTTTGAATCTTAGAAGTTTAACATCAGTAATGGCACTTGCAAAGGCTGCCCCCTTTCCCCCCCTTATTTGTCTTATTTACGGAGTTGCTTGTTGCATCTGTAAGAGATAATGAGAAAGTAAGGGGGTAAAAATAAGAGAGGAAATGTATAAGATCATGCTTTTCGCAGACAATATTTTGTTAACATTGACTGACCCTATGTTCTCTTGTGCTAGTTTACACCAAACTCTTTATGAATTTGGAAAACTTTCATATTTTAAAATCAATTTCAAAAAACTGATAGAATACATAAAAAAATAAACATGGTACCTGGGCTGAATTGAGAAAAATCATATGTGTATAATTGGAACTCAAAAACCATACAACATCTAGGAATAATAGTTCTTCCAAGCAAAGAATTTGTTTAAAGAAAATTTAAGTAGTTTGTTAAAACAAATTAAGCTAACAACTAATGATTGGAAATCACTAAATATTTCCTGGTCAGCCAGGATTGCCGCCATAAATATGTGTATTATCCCTAAATTAAGTTATTTGTTTAGATGTATCCCTGAAAGGGTCCCTAATTGCACTCTACAACGAATCCAATCATTGATAGATAAGTTCATTTATTTCGGTAAAACAGTGAGAATTAAGAAGGATGTATCTAGCAGAAAATTTCATAATGGGGGCTTAAATATGCCTCTAATAAAAGATATCCATGATAATATTGTAATACCAAATTTGATTGTTTTTAATTTCGGACATAACAAAGCTATTTGGAAACAAATAGAAGAATACTTCATAGAAGATCTACCAATCCAAATAATTCTGTGGCTTTGAAATATTGATGCAATTCCACTTAAAAATGTACCGCGAGGACTGAGACCCATGCTAAAATTTTGGTATAAGATTAGACTTAAAAAAAACAGCTAATACATCTTCCTTCTTTGGCGTCACCCATAGAAATTATTAAAACCAAAGGAAATCAGTCCATCCTGGACATGGACACATTACGAAACAAATATAGTCTGAGTAAAATGTATTGGCTAGATTATGAATCGCTAAAAAAGCTTTTTTTTCATTGGAGATTTAAAACAACCAATGAGGATAGAATGTCAAACCTGGAGATTCTAGTAATTAGAGGTGATGATTCTAAAATAATAGCTAAATGTAAATAGGATAACTATATCTGATAACTATGTTTTTTTTCCTTGTAGGATGGTCCTTCATTGTGTGTACCCTTTTTTTTTTTCCTTTCTTTCCCTCTCTCTCTCTCTTTCCCTCTCGCGTGCTAGGGAAAAAAACGAGGAACATTATACATATTCTTTTAACAAATTAAAATGCAAATAAAAATAATTTCACATAATGTTAATGGTCTCAATTCTCCAACTAAAAGAAAAACGGCCTTTTTAGAGTATTATAAACTAAATGCGGAAATTCTTTGTTTGCAAGAAACACATTTAAAACAGGAAAATTTAAAATATATGAATAATACAAAATATGTGAATAGAATAGACTCTACCTTTAAGAAAAAATCAAAAGGAGTTTCTATCTTATTTAAAAATAGCCTGAAACTAGTAGAAGAAGGGAGTAAGATAGACCCAGAGGGTAGATATATTATATGGACCGGTCAGATCGACGGGTGTCAAATAACATTGGTTAATACCTACCTACCAAATAAAGGTCAAATAGGTTTCCTTAGGAAACTGTTCAAAGAAGTTAATAAAATTAAAGGAGGTTTGTTAATAATATGTGGCGATTTCAATATGACATTCGACGATAACTTAGATAAACAAATAGTTGGATCAAAGAAACTGACGCCACAAACAAATTGTATCTCAAAAGCTTTTCGTAAAATTAAGGAAGATAATAATCTGATAGACTCATGGAGGATCTTACATCCAGGTGTACGGGAATATACCCACTTTTCACATAGACATAACTCATTTTCCAGAATAGATTATATATTAACTGATCTTCCAACGTTAAAAGTAATTAAAAAGATAAATATCCTTCCTACACCATGGTCAGATCACTCTTTAAATGAATTAATTATACAAGATTTAAACATAAACACCCAAAAAAAAAAAGAGTAGTTGGAAGATGGACTCCTGGCTCCTGAAGGATGTAGAATTTGTGGCATACTTGAAAAAAGAAACACTGGAATTTTTGAAAATCAATAAGCCATCCGTTAATTCAAATATAACTTTGTGGTGTACGTATAAAGCATATATGAGGGGTATATTTATTGCTAAAACAGCTGAAATGAATAGGTCAAGAGGTAAGTCTCTAAGGACTCTCTACCTGGATTTAAACAAGATGAAAGATATCTTTAGGGAGACACCAAATAGTGAAAATAGTAAAGCAATAAAAGATATAAATAGTCAAATTCAGAAGATTCTCCAGCTTCAATCAGATAAAATACTATGGAAATTTCAGCAGACACAATTTTTTGAAGGGGGCAAATCAGGGAAATTTCTGGCTAATAAATTGAAGAAACAGTATATTAAAAATAACATCGAAAAAATTCTAGATCTTAATAATATCCCTCAAACGCATCCAGACAAAATAGGATTGGTATTCCAGGATTACTATAGCAACCTATATAATCTAGAGAAAGATCATCAACTAATTAAGCCAGGAATAGAATAGATTAAACAATATCTAGATAGTATAAAATTCCCCAAAGTATCGGAAGCCCAACTTACCTCCCTGAATAAGCAAATAGAAAGTATGGAGATATCTGAAATTGTGTCCAAAAATAAAAATAAAAAAAACTCCTGGGGTAGATGGATTTAATAACTTATTCTATCGATTTTTAAGTAAAGAACTAAACAGTACTTTATGCAACCTCTTTAACGAGATAAAACAAGAAGTAAGGATTCCATCAGAATTAACGGAAATAAGAATAATTAATATATTAAAACAAGGGAAAAATCCTGAAGATTATAAAAACTATCGCCCAATCTCCTTAATTAACGTTGATATTAAAATTTATTCTAAAATCTTGGCCAATAGATTAAGCAAGATTATACCTTCCCTAATACATTTAGATCAAACAGGTTTCATCTCGAATAGACAAGCGTCGGACAATACTAGGCGTCTGTTAGACATCTTGTACTATATAAAAAAAAAGAGGATCTCCTCCCTGACCCTGTCATTAGATGCAGAGAAAGCCTTTGACAGGGTCAGGTGGGACTTCCTAGAGAGTGTTCTGGAGAGTTTCGGCCTAAAAAGTTTTGCGTCAACAGCAATAAAACCCCTTTATGTAAATACTATAGCACATATTTCATCTTCACAATTTAGTTCGGGTAAATCTTCAATATCAAACGGTACTCGTCAGGGTTGTCCACTGTCACCATTGCTCTTTGTCTTATTTCTCGAACCTTTACTGATTAAAATTAGAGACTCGGCAGAAATAAGAGGGATCGAAATAGGACAAGAGGAATATAAAATAATGGCATATGCGGATGATATTATTATAACAATAACAAACCCTGAACACTCCTGTAGAGCACTTCAGACCAGCCTGGAGGAATTTGGTAAATTTTCTTTTTTTTAAATTAACCAACAGAAAACCGAAGTTCTGACCCATAACATTCCATTAGAAGAAAAAAATAGGTTAAGGGATGCATATTCCTACTGCTGGAAGTCCTCCCATATAATACACCTGGGGGTAAAATTCCCAGACTATATAAAAAATATCTTTAAAGATAATTATAATGATATATCTAAACAAATAAGAAAACAGGTGAATGATTGGAGATCTATACAGCTACCATGGTTATCTAGAATAAACGCAGTTAACATGAGTTTAATTCCTAAAATCACATATATAATGAGATGTCTTCCAGGTAAAATACCGGTTTACTGTATAAAGAACATTCAAGACATAATAGATAACTATATTTATCTGGGGAAAAAAACAAGAATTAAAAAATCTACTATATGCAAGAAATTGGAGAAAGGGGGTCTAAATGCTCCCTCTATTAAAGAGTTAAATAAAAAAATTATTCTAACACAAGCAGCCGGATATAATTATAAACAAAATAGTCCTAGGTGGTTAACATTAGAGGATTCCCTATCGGGTAGAATCCCAATAGATAATATATTATGGACTTCCGAGTACAAACAGAAAGGGAATTTAGAATTGCCTCCTAATATTAAATATATTATCAACATATGGCATAAAAATAAAATAAAATTATCAATAGTGCAGTCCCCTTCGTTGGCAGCTCCAATTGATTTCCTTAAAAATAATTCGAATGGATTATTTCTATCCCTACTAAAACTATATAATAGTAGAAAAGTAGGAGATCTATTTGAAAAAGGAAACCTAATGGAACTGAAAAGACTCAAAGAGAAATTTAATATAGATAAAATTACCTGGTTAGACTATGAAGGTCTACAAAGACACCTTACTTCCCTAGGATACAAAAATATTAATATGAATAAAATCTGGAAAATGGAAGAGTATTTAATCAAAGATGAATCGTCACACATTATTTCCAAATTTAGTAATATAATTGATGAAAACACTCCCTTTGAAAAGAGTGTGGGTATATTAGCCTGGGAAGATGACTTGAAAATCATAACACTGGCGGAAGATTGGACTAAAATTTTTAGTAATGTTAAGAAATCATCAATTAACTCTTCATACAATGAAATGATGGTCAAGTTAATCCATAGATGGTACTACGTCCCTTATAGACTAAAAACAATATATAACAACCTAGATGGCCTATGTTGGAAACAATGCGGTCTACCAGGCACAACTATTCATATGTGGTGGGATTGCAAAAAAATTGAAATATTTTGGACGAAAGTAAGTAAAGAACTTTCGGTTCTTATTGGTAAACAAATTCCTTGCAATCCGATAATACTTATTTTACACTCACAAATGGAAATCTTCCCATTAGGGGAAAGATTATTAATATCACACATTTGCCTAGTTGCTAAATGGTTATTATTGAAATATTGGAAACAACCACAAGTACCCTCCTGGAAATAATTAGAGAACACTATCTCAAAAAATAGAGAATTGATGAAACTAGAACCGCTGGTTAATTCCCGAGATAATATCCCTAAGGCCACTCGTATAATAAAATGGCAGCTCTGGGACCAATATTTAATATCAAGCTAGATAAATGGGGGCGATGAGATAACTATTGACAATGTTCCCGCGACGAACACCAAGGGAGAGGTAAGGTGAGAGAAAGTGAAATTTCTTTTCTTTTTTTTTTTTTCTCTTCTTTTCTCCTCTTTTTTCCCTTTCTCCCCCTTTTTTGTTTTTCTGTTGATTGTAAAGTTTAAACTGGAGAGATATCAGATATGTGTATACTTGTGTATTGCCTATTATTCTCTCTTGTATGGTGTTTATGGAAAAGATAAAAATAAACAATAAAATTTAAAGAAAAAAAAAAAAACTATGTTTTTGCAAAGTCAAGCGGCATTGTAGCCTGGGAAGATGACTTAGGCTTTAAACTCAATGAATCTTCTTTAATCTAGTAAAACAATTGTCAATTAATGCAACTTACCTGGAGTTGTATTTTAAAACAATCCAGAGGTGGTATTTAATCCCCCAGTTTATGGGGAAAATAAACCCCCTGTTAGGAGATCTATGCTGGAAAGAATGTGGTATGCAAGCTGAGTGTGAAACCATTAAGACCCTTTAGTCAAAATGTTTCTTGGAAAGTTCAAAGATGGTAGGAAAACAAATTATCTGTACCCCCCAAACAGCCCTTCTGCGCTTACATTTAAACCAGATCGCCCCTCAAGCAAAATATTTCATCTCTCACATCCTCCTGATTGCAAAATATCTTTTAATAAAATATTGGAAACAACCGTTAACTCCCTTGTGGAATGAAGTAGTAAATACCATTAGCAACAACTGGGAAATGATGAGGGAGACCTATGTAAATATTTTTCAAAAAAAATGGTTTAAATGCAAATTGGCTGATTTGGGATTGGTATTTGTTGTCCAAACATGGGGTTTAGATATTATTCATAGTACATTTGTTGCAATTACGGCACTCTGTGCATCTTATGTTTTCATTTTATATGTGGATTCTCTCGATGTCCCGGCAGTATTTGTGGATGATTGATTTATGTATTGTTTGTTTTGATGTTTCTACTTTTATATCTGAAAATAAAAATGCAAAGAAAAAAAAACACACAAAAAGCCAACTGTCCCCCTTCAATCCTAAGAATATTTAACCCCTTCGAGGGCACTTGTATGGTTAACCTTGGGGTTAATAGTGTCCTATAGGGGTCTATTGAGACCCCAATTGGACTGAGGGGGCTCATTTTAGTTTCATGGGGTCTATATTGACCCCCATGAGTGATGGGGTTAATTTTAGGTTAATTTTCAAGCCCACGTACTCTGACCCACGGGTGAAAATTTGAATCCGTAGATGCTGCGGGGGTCCCAATTGGTGATGA
Organism: Discoglossus pictus; assembly: GCA_027410445.1. Classification (NCBI taxonomy): domain Eukaryota; kingdom Metazoa; phylum Chordata; class Amphibia; order Anura; family Alytidae; genus Discoglossus; species Discoglossus pictus. Next base: position 203,315,641 of record CM050166.1, read on the forward strand.
TCTGGACTCTCTGCTGTAAGGGGTTAATGTGGGGACCTCTACAGCAAGAGGTTAATGTGGGGAGACTGCAGGGGTTCCAATCAGACCCCTGCTGCAAGGGTTAATGTGTGCACATTGCAGGGGTCACGATGGGGACCCCTGCATTATAGGGTTAATGTGTGCACCCTGCAGGGGTCCCGTTCGGACCCCTGCATTATATTTTTTGATGTTTTGCAAGGGTTGACGGGAGGGTGATCATAGGATTTGAATAGGGATGGGTGGTTTAATGCGCCCGAATCTCCTGCGGGCGCGTGAGATCAAAGGCTTTCCCTGCAGTAAGCTGCGATTGGGGTGGTCGCAAGGGAATAGCTAAGTAGCTTGCTGCCACCACTTGCGGCTACTTATAGAAAAATTGTAGCATTAGAATGAGGCCCATGGTGTGCCTATTATTCAGTGCATACCAAAAATACATAAGTGGTTTCTTATAACCTCTAATTTAATTAACTTACTTTTGGGCTGTTCATTTTTTTTCAAGGTGATGTTCATTAATTATCTTAATTAGCCTGATTACTCTCTGGAATCTACAAGTGCACATACCACTCACTATAAGGTGGCTTTAGACAAAGTAGATTTATTCCTACGAGTAAATTCGCAATTATTGGAATTCACCAATTTGAAAATGAGTTTACAGTCCAAGCTTGGTGTATGGATCAAAAATATATTTTAATAACATTCAGTGACAATATATTTGTTATTACCTATAGTTTTAAAATGCACAATAGTTAGAAACTTTGATATAACCAGTACATACCCAGTTTAAAGCTAGTTCCTTTTTAAAATACCTCAAAACATGTTTTGTGTGCCTCTGTTTAAGGATAACTGTAATTATTTAGAAAATGTAGCATAACATTCCTAAAGTGACAAAAAATCAAGGGATGTTCCAAGATGGTGAAGTATACTGAACAATTCATGATTTAGTTAAGTTAGAGTCCTGGGCAAACTTGTGACAATCTACATTTAGGATATGTTACAGGGAAAAGATATACTCACTGAAATCTGTCCAAAATGTGGTTTTGAGGGCAGTCCATACATGAGTCAATGTATTAAACAATTATCTATCTAAATGTTATCATATTTTGCAATGCATATGGTTTCTATGTTGGTAAATTGTAATGTTACAATATTTGAAAGAGCAAAAATTATCTACATTGTTATTATACAATTTGTATTATAAAACAGAGAAATGTAAATTATATGAGATAGGTACAATGAAGACAAACAATTTAGCAAACCAAAGCGGAAACGCAACTGAAACAACCTTATTGAAATGGCATATACAGCAAAAAATAGGGTACAATGGCCCGTTTAATTTGCCCAATATGCACATTTATGCACACTTAAAATCACTCTTAATATTGCTACATATTCGGCAAATATTACTTATTGGTACTAATCAATTCTTAGGTTATTAGAATGCATATAAACATTTATAAAAAAAAGCACCCCAAGCCAAATATATGAGTTCAAGGCATTTGCAAGTAGCTAATAGAATAAGGCTAAAAGTCTGTCAGCTTACTTGCAAAGCAAACCTTTTGGTACAGGGAATACAGATCCAAACAGAATGGTCCAAATAGTAAATTATTGGGCCCTCATTCAATTGCAACTTGGCCAATTGAATAGGGGTCTAAATAAGCACATAACATATTTTTTTTAAAATAAGTTTTTAGTTAGTGAAAATCTTGCTTTTGGATAGATATTTACTAACTAAAAACTTCTTAAAAAAAAATATGTTATGTGCTTATTTAGACCCCTATTCAATTGGCCAAGTTGCAATTGAATGAGGGCCTTGGTCAGGCATGAACCTTCCTCTCTCCATGGTGAGTCCAAGTATAACGGAGGCATAAGAAAATAAGTCTAATACACACTTTTTCTCTTAGAAGGGTACACCTAACATAAACACTAAAATATTTTGTTAGATTATTGCACAACTTGGGGATGTTCTCAGCATTCTTATTTTAATACAGATTATTGTTGGCTTCATAATGTCTATTTTGTTTTGATTCACCACATATTCTATTACATTCTGTTTCTCCTGCCTCCACTTGCCATCAGCCTTTATTTTATACATCATCTGAGCTCAATAATGAGTAATGTTCATAGTTAGACTTTTGTTTCCCACTTTTGTATTTTTTTTAATTATTATTTTCAGTTGAACAGTTTTATCGCTCGCTGTTTGTGCTTGATATGGATTTATTTTCATGAGGAACTCAAGTGAATAATTGCCATTTTTTAATGGAAACTAAAGAAGAAAGTCTTTAATTATTCCTTTTTTTTTTCAAGAAGTCAAAATTACTAATTGGACTGTTCCTCTCTCCATCCCCAAGATTAATGAATCAGATCAAATAGCTATTGTTGCTTAACCACATAAAAAAATATATTTTAGTGCATTAAGTAAAAATAGCCAATCAGCAAAGAAGAGCATCTTATTGTGAAATTATAGATTTTATAACACAAACAGTTCAATATAAATTCACATTCTGTTGTAATTGGTAAATCACACATTGAACTTACACTAGAGAAACAAAATATATAATTACTTTAAATTACTTTCCATTGTAGAAAACAATACAATTTTGTCTAAGCAATTTCACTCCTTTAAGTGAATTTGTCTATTAGATGATTATGTACTAGTACCTTTATAGGTGCAATCCCACATAATCAGAAAGAAAATAATATCTCTAAGAACAAGCTGGTCTAATTGGCTTTGCTAAACAATTCTAACAATTCTAATAGCAATAGTATGGCTCATTTCATTTTCTTGTAAGATCATTATAGACCAACTATTTTAACTGCATCCAAATGAGGAAGAGTTTATCAATCAAATGTTTGCTTCATCCGTAGCCCACTCTGTTATTATTAAAGAGTTCAGAAAGAAAAGAAGACAAGAGTAGAACATACTAATTTTGAGTGTAAATGTACATTTAAAGTCTTCTGCATTTACTGTACGTACATGAAAAATATGTTCCAAATGATAACAATATTTTTTATTAAAAAGTAGAAATTACCCAAACAAATTCAAAATCTAAATGCAATTTGTTGCACTGGAAAATTACAAACTTGGATTAATCCCTCTAGGGCAGTGGTTCTCAACCTGTAAGTCACAACCCTATCAGGGGTCGAATGACAATTTGCCGGGGGTCGCCTGGAGCCATCATGGATATGATTTTTTTTGTCTATCCTGGTCTGTAGTTTGCTGTTGGGGGTCGCCACGGCTAAGAAGATTTTATCTGGGGGTCACGGCACTGGAAGGACTGAGAGCCGCTGCTATAGGGGTTGCAATGCCATGTTACACATCAAGCTGATAAAGGTACTATTAACAGGCAGTAATGATTATATTTTACAAATAACACCTTCATCAAGGGAGCTTCAGATTAGAGACTTTGTCAAGTCAATGTGAAAGTCTTATTTTTTGACAGGTAGTAATCCAGAACAGTGCTTGAAATAAAGCAGAGGTAAAAACAAAGAAAAAAGCAATACTTTGATAAACCAAGATACCAGAATAGCTTACATGGGCAAGGCTTGTGTATAAAAGATGTTATGAAAGGGGATCTGTCACCCAAAATTAAGTTGTATTTTGGTTATTCTTAAAAATCATGAAAAACTGGCTATATGTTGAATAATTCATTGTTTTTTAAAGTGAGTTTGATGTGCTAATTAGGATTAGTCTACCTGTCTGTCTCTGTATTGTAGACCCCTTTCTCATTGATACTGAGCTGCACATTATCATACAGGAACAGTAAAATCAATTCTAAATATTTCAGAAATAATTTACCGTAGAGAACAACTGCTAGTACACTGTATAGCTATTTTTTTATGTTCTTCAAAATTAAATCAGATATGCTGGTTTTGGCTTCCAGGTTCCTCTTTCTTGAGTCTGTCCTGACCTGCTTCCCCTCCATGATATTACTTGCAAGTGGCCACTACCATAAAAAGTACCTCCTTTTCTTATTCCGCTGTGATGTAACTACCTCCTCTCCAGATGTCCCTCGTGTTTTTGCTACTCTCTTATCCTTGTAAACATAGAAGAGACAAGCCTCAAGTGTATTGCATAGCATGCTACCCAATCACATATATAGTTTTCAGCAATACGGGTTGTTCCTAACATTGCTGGCTTGCCCAGCGAGCCCGCAGACGCAGTTGCTGGCAAGGAGCACCAAAGGCACTCCTTCCTCTGGTGGAGATGAGCACCATAGGCGCTCATCCCTATGACCCCATACGACAGGCAGCGCTCACTGCGCTTGTGGAGATGAGCACCATAGGCGCTCAACCCTACGTCCCGCGGGACAGGCAGTACTGGCTGCAACTGCGAGGTCAGCTGTTTGCAGCCTGTATCCACAAGGCCCACGGTGCTACCTGGTTCCTGCCAGGGGAAAACACGAGATGAGCACCAGAGGTGCTCATCTCGAGGCCTCCTAGCATCGCATCACCCCCAGTGCCTCCTACCCCTCAACTTCATCCTCCCTCCTCATCCCTTTCCCCTCTCTGATTAACCCCACTCCCCTCACTTACCTTCATCGTGCTGCTTTCCATCATGTCTTCTGTGTCAGGACCCGGCATATGCTAATGACGTGACATCACATGCGTATCACGTAATTAGCATATGCCAGGTCGCAACATCGGAAGACACGATGGACAGCAGCAGGAGCAGCGCGATGAAGGTAAGTGAGGGGAGAGGAGGGAGGGGAGTTAATTGGAGAGCGGGAAAGGGAGGGAGGAGGAGGGTGATGAGGGGAGGAGGATGAGGAGAGGGAGGAGGAGAATGAGGGGAGGGAGGAGGAGGATGAGGGGAGGGAAGAAGAGGATGAGGGGAGGGAAGAGGAGGAGGATGAGATGAGGATGAAAAGGGGAAAGGGGGGAAGGGAAACAGAATTGGGGAAGAGACACAGGGGAGGGGGAGAAAGAGACACAAGGGGGGGAGAGAGACAGGGAAGGGGGGAAAGAGACACAGGGGAGGTGGGGGAAGAGACACAGGGGAGGGGGAAAGAGACACAGGGGAGGAGGGGGAAGAGACACAGGGGGGAAGAGACACAGGAGAGGGGTAGAATGGCAAACAGACAGAGGGAGTAGAGGGGGAAAAAGACACAGAGGAAGTAGAGGGGGAAAAGGACACATGGGAGGGAGGGGGGACAGACACAGGGGGAACAGACACAGGGGAGGGAGAGGGGAAGATACAGGGGAGGGAGAGGTGGGAGAGATACATGGGAAGAAGAGGGGGACAGACACAGGAGAAGGGGTGAAGAGACACAGGAGAGGGGGGAAGAGACACAGGAGAGGGAGAGCAGGGCAAACAGACACAGAGGGAATAGAGGGGGGAAAAGACAGGGGGTACAGACACAGGGGAGAGAGAGGGAGGAACAGACACGTTGTAGGGATAGGGGAAACAGACAAAGGGGAGGGAGAAGGGGGAACAGACACAGGGGAGGGAGAGGGGGTATAGACACAGGGGAGGGAGAGGGGGGAAAGACACAGGGGAGGGAGAGGGTGGAAGAGACACAAGGGAGTGAGACAGGGGAAATAGACACAGGGGAGGGAGACAGGGGGAAGAGACGCAGGGGAGGGAGACAGAGGAAGAGACACAGGGGTGGGGGAAGAGACACATGGGAGTGAGGGGCAGGAGACACAGGGGAGGGAGAGGGGGACAATTTAGACATAGGGGTGGCAGAGGAGTGGGAAAGGAGACACAAGGGAGGGAGAGGAGGGGGGAAAGGCCGACACAAGGGAGGGCACGCCGAAGGTGCTCACATTAGGTAGCAAACAGCTTTGCCAGCATTACAATTTTATTGCAGTCATTTTTGATGGGTAAGTCGCTAGTAATATAAGGACAATAAGTCCAAGTCCCTATGGGTAATCTTTGAGTTAGTAACTAAGCCCCTATTCAATTGAGCAGTTGTAAGTTACTGGAGCCCATAATGTAACTCGTAAAATAATTTGCTATTCAATTGGCATCTTTTAGCTACAACCCAGCTAAGTCTTTGATCTTTCAAGCTTGTAAATGTATTGTCATTCACTTGTATTATTTTGTACATTGCCGGATTGCAAGTCCAATCACATATCAAACTTCTAAACGCTAATTGATTGACATTTAACCTCCATGTTTTACTGACGTCATTATGACGGTCTCAATTACTATTGTCTGTTTCTAAATCGGTAGTTACGACCTTGCTTGATTGATCATGATCATGCTCTGAAATTATATTTACAGCTTACGGCAAGGTAGCTGTGGGGCTTGATCAATTAAATTGCTCTGTAAAAGTTACAGAGCGATTCAATTGACTAATCCTGCAGCTACCTGGCCATAAGCCTAAACCGTAAACCATACATACATAAACCATGCATTTCAGCGAATGATCATGATGAATTGAATAGGGGCCTAGGTGTTTAGACTTAGAACTCAAGACATTAGAAAGAAGAACACTTATTCTCACAACAAACTCACAACTTATCAACTACTAAGTAGAAACGTATTAGTTGTATCTGGCAGTGATAGACCAAGCACAAAAATGAGGAACAATGTAACCTTTGTTAATATGTAATAAAATAATCACACCATCATAAAAGTACAATTTGGCACATAAAACAATAAAAACTTAAGCTGCTATATCCCTAGGCAAATAACTATTTCAGAGAGAGTTCTTGCAGCTTTCAGAAGTCCACACAATAAATTATTTAACTTTTGGTTGTGCACACTCCTCCTCTCCCAGATTAATATACAGAGTGTAAGTCAATTTAGTTGTTGCAATTGATACACTAATAAATACAAGCTGTACCTCTTTCTAATGTCTTGATCTCTTATCCTTGGGCAGATCAAAATGTTGGGTGAGAGTTTTGGTACAGTCCAGTTATCTACCACTGATCAGGATGTTGTTGGACCATGGACCACTAACAGTATGTAGATTTATTCCCCAGTGTAAATTAGCAATTATTGGAAATCACCAGTTTGAAAATTAGTTTACAGTCCACACTTGCTGTATCGAACAGAAAAACTATTTTAATAACATTCAGTGGCAATGTATTTGTTATTACCTATAGTTTTAAACTGCACAATAGCTGGAACCTTTGATATATTCAGTATAACATTTTAAGCTAGGTAATTTTTAAAATATTGCAAAGCATTTTTTTATGCGCCTCTGTTTAAGGATAACTACAATTATTTAGAAAATGTAGCATAACATTCCTTAAATGACAAAAAATCAAGGGATGTTCCAAAATGGTGAAGTATACTAAACAATTCATGATTTAGTTAACTTAGAGTATTGGGCAAACTTGTGAAAATTTAAATTTAGGGAATGTTGCAAGGAAAATATATACTCACTGAAATCTGTCCAAAATGTTTTTTTTGCAGGCAGTACATGAGTCCATTTAGTAAACAATTATCTACCTAAATGTTATAATATTTTTCAATGCATATGGTTTCTATGTTGGTAAATTGTTTGAGATGGGTACAATATAGACAAACAATTTAGCAAACCAAAGCGGAAAGTCAACTGAAACAACCTTATTGAAAAGGCATATACAATAACAAAATAGGATACAAAGTCTGGCAGCTTATCTGATTATACCAAGTCCAAATCTAAAAAGAGGCATCAAAATTAGATAGAATTGTCCACATTGTAGGAATATGGCCAATGCACCATATGCGTTGGATGCCTTTTGTTTTACTTCTGAACTTTTATGCCATATCTCTGGTATAAAAGGAAGAGCACAGGCCCCAATATGATAACATTTATAAGAAAGGGGTAAGGTGATGAATTACTTGCAAAGCAAACCTTTTGGTACAGGGAATACAGATCCAAACAGAATGGCCCAAATAGTATTTGAGTAAACACTGTCTATGGCCCCCATTCAATTAAGGTTTTGGGCGATCCATAAGTGAGGTTGCAAGTTATTTTTCTATTCAATTGACGTCTTTTTGCGGGCTCCAAACAGCTTTAGAGTTACAGCCTTGAAAAAATGGCGATGGTTAAACCTGTAACTTACAGCCTCCCAAAGTTTTTGATCTTTCAAGGCCGCAAGACTTTCAATCGCTAATCGCTATTCAGCTGCAAAAAATTGCTCAACACCGCAGCTGAAATCAAGCCCACAAACGTCAAGTTGTGGCCCAAAGCTTACAGGTTCCAAATAGGACCTGCAAAGAGTTTACTGACTAGTTTGGAACACTGCAAATGACAATATAAAGACACCAATACACTTTAAAACATGGGAAAGCAATGGAAGGCATTACAATTACATGCACAACAACTATCAAATATGAAATATTGCAAAAAATCCAATTTTATTTTCCACATAGGTTGTAATGATCATGCATATGCCAATATGAAAAGCCATGCTGCAACACAAATACACCCTAAAAATACAAAGATCATCTTATATACATATCACTCATCGCATCTACATTGGGACAACAAATAGTGGCCAAATTACACCACCACATGGCATATATCAAGTACCAGGGAAACATTTCACATATGGTTCTTCAGCCCCTCAGTTGTGTCCAACTCTCTGTGACCCTATGGACTGCAGCACACCTACTAATGTCTCTGTCTGTGCGTATCCACAAGGATTGCATGCCAAAGATACTGGAGTGGGTTTCCAGTTCCTTCTCTATTGGACTGTGATTTGTCTGACCTCTCTGCTATCACAGGATTTCTGTCACTGAGGAAACTGCAAATCACAGCAGTGAAACGCCTCTGTCATCTTACCTAATCAATTGTATTTATCATTGGATTTTACGTAATTAAATTGAAACTTATTCTTATCAATAAAGAAACATTATTTCAGAAAATTGTCTGAGAGTACTGGTGCTTTGGACTATCATATCAAGCAAGCGTGACAAGCACACTATACCAGACCAAGTAGCAATATACACCACTAATACATCACTCCAATTCCCGCCCATATTACACATTGGGTATTTGGAACGCAGTTCATGGCATTATGTCCCAGAACTGATTTACAAAGGACACTAGCTGTGTTCATCGAACTAGATACACCACAGATTGTGCGCTATTTAGACTTCCCCCTCCATACTTCCATCGCATACTAACAGGACACCGCCGAGAACAGTGTCTTTGGGAATAGTGGCACATCTGACCACCTTCTACACCTCATTAACCCAAGCTTCTGTATTGAGAACTTGTGGTGCTCATCAGATTGCATTAGACCATCAATAGAAGTTCTACCAAAGTGCTTAGGCCCACCTGAGTGTGGTCTCATTGAACCTGATCAGCATAACCCACAACCACAATTATAAATAGTCAAGACTGTGCATTAATATCATAGGTGTGGTGTGGGTGGATCCAGAGAGAGCAAGAGGCTTGTGGTAAAAAGGGGACATCTACAGGGGGTAATATCATAGTCTAGAATAAGCATGATGCATAACACCTACCAGGGTCACATGTGTACACTACACCACTGCAACCAGAATCTAATGAAAAAATGATCATCACAAATCACTCCATTTAATTGAATAAGCCTTTAATGTGCACAGCACTTACAACTTGTCTAGATCTGCTCAATGAAACAGATGATTCAACCTCTGGACTGTGTAATCCAATCCAGTTTCAAGCATACAATGTGGTGACAAAACAAAAATCTGAAAAAAAGGTCAACTAAATAAAGGCAGAGGAGGATAAAAAAACTAATCAACATGCATGTACAGTACAGTGCTAAATACTGTAAATGTAACAATATACAAACTCACCTGATTTGCAAGCATTACTGACTTTTAGCTAGATCTCTGGATAATCAGCAATATGGGGAAATACCCATTAATAGGGAGAGGATAGAAAAGTCAGCAGCCAGATTCTAATGTTACTTACATCAGACCCAAGGATCTGTTCTCAGACTGCTATTGAGGTCAGGATCACATGCTTCACTTTTGCATATATTAATGCTGGCTGTGATTAACATGTCAATGCGAGACTTTAAAAAGTCCACCGCCATAGCAGTATTAGTCTTAGATAACAACAATCTAACAATCATGTATTAGATATCTGACTATATGATAGCTTTAAGAGTGTGGGAGCTATGTTACATGGCTTTCTTTAAAGGAATGTCTACCTGAGAGGCACCGTGAAAACCTTACACGTGAACCTGAATTGTACCTAAAACAAAAAAGTAAAAAAAAGAAGACAAAACCTACAAAGCAAGGCCTTAAAAATCATAGTGACTGAAGCATCTCTTCTCAACAGTATTCCTCAGTGACCATCAATTGGTGACATGTTCAACAGAACCCTACGTTTCCACAGAGAAGAAGCTCATGGACCATGTAATGGGAGGTAGCCATCTGCATACAAAATATCACCGTCACATAGGTCAAGATCCAAGATTCTGTAGCTAGCCTAGATTTGGTTAACATTGTGACCAATAGACTGTCACTGAGTAGTGATGTTGAGAAGGCAAAAACATATGCCCAGCCCCTATGTCCTTCTCTGCCTAGGCACAGGGCTCCAATCCCCCGTGGCCGGCGGCCGTCTTCTTGCTGGTGGGGGGCAGGGGAGGCAACCCCCAGGATAACAGCGGCACCTGCATTGGTGGAGGCATGGTGGGGCTGGGCTGTGGGTGCCTCTGAGGTGAAGGAGCCAGGGCTGGATACTCTAGCACATTGCATGGCCTCTGCGGTCACTCCTTCGAATGCGCTCTGTCCACCCCAATCCTGAGCAGCACAGCCAGGTAGGATTTAATCATCAGATGATGCCTCCTCTCCTCCCTATTGCTCCTTGCCAGGCTTTGCATTTCCTCCACATGATTGGCGGAGATGCTGGCCTGGATCCCCCGAAGCAACTCCACTTGCTGTCAAGTTAGGGTCAGCATATCCGCCTGCGCAGGTTGGCCTGATGAAGGGGATGGAGGCCCGTGGGGCGTGGCCAGGTGAGAATGTGGCGACGTCTGAGTGGGGAGGATCTGCGGCCGGCTGGAGCCTGGTGCAAAACAGGTGGTGTTGTGGGTGGACCCTGAGGTGGTGGTGGCAGCCAGTCCAGCGTATAGCTCCAGTTGGAGGGCCCAAGGCGAGATGCTGGTGACCCCAAGAGCCATATGACATCCTCCTCATCCGAGCCAGGGCCCTCCTTGATGCTGAAAGAGAGAAAAGAGAGGTATATGTCATTAGTATGATGAATAATACATTGTTTTGTGTGCATTGGTCTTGATCTTTCTTGTCTCCTAGCGCTATCTTGATTCCGACAATCTTGGACTATCTATTGGTTGATTACTATTGTTTTGCCCTGGAATTACAGTGATTTGTCAGCTTCATGGATTTAATGATGCATCCATCAATACCTTGTTAATTCCATGGAGCTGACATGTCAGTGTCCTTGTTGGTCATCATGTACACATGTAGTGTGATGCACATGTGGTGGCATGTTGGTTTATGTGATATTCCCTGACATGGAGGCTGAGTCCTGCTGGGCCACCAAGCCTGAAACTCCAGCAATGGGTACCTTTCTCAGAAGGTCCCTAGCGACCTTCTCCCACTCATTATAGGTCACAATCACGTTCTTGTCCTCCTTGGCCATCCTCCTCCTCACCTTGTCCTGATGTCATCATACCAGTGCTTGACGGACCTCACATCCCTTGGTGCTGTGCCTACCTCTGTCACCTCAGCCACTACCTCCTTTCATGCCTGCAAGAATCATGGGGCAGCCACGGATAGCAGGAGGAGGACCACATTCTCTCTGTGCAAGTAATTGTGGGCCCTGTGCTTGCCCATAGCCTCTTGCCCTCCTGACTGTGGACAGGAACTCTTGACTCCCTGACCTGTCCCTGAGGCCGGCCCCTTCCCAAACTACCACCTCCCCTGGGATCAGTCCCCTTCCCCTCTGTCCCTCTCCTAAGTGTGCCTGGTGTCACCACCCGCCTCCTCCTCTACACTCCCCTCCTCCTCATGCTGCTCCTCCACCTCCTCCTTCCGTCTCCTTACTTCCCCCTCATCTGCCTCCCCCTCGTCTACCTCCTCTCCTCCATCACTCCTTTCCTCATCCCCATCAGTTCTCTTCTCTTCCCCACCACTTCTCTCCTCCCAATACTACACCTCATGGCCACCTCTCTCTCCTCTTCTCCTCCTACCCACCTCACTACTCCTCTCCCCTCCTCTCTCCTTTCTCCTCCCTCCAACTCAATCCCAACAAAGGAAAAAAATGAGTGTATTATGTGTAATTAATAACTGTTGGGGGGTGGGGTGTGTGGGGGGGGGGTGTATGGAGTGACCTAGCTCTATATGTTTCTATGTGTGTTGTTTAAATTATGTGTATTGCAAATATGTGTAATCTGTAAATATGTGTAAGCAAGGATTAAGTGTAAAATACTAATTAGTTGAAGATAAAAGAACAATACCTCAAATTACTGCTCTGAAATAACTCCTGCTCTCTCTTCTCACTTTCCAAAACCACCAACTCCAGGGCCTGCGTGCTACTTCAAAAGAAAATACAACAAAGTCAGTGCATGGGCGGGTGGAACGCAAATTTATAATCTCCCTCTGTCAATCATCTGTGGCTAGACTACTTTCTATTGGTTGATAGGCCTGTGTCACATTACGTTATACCGCTACGTTAACAGCTGATCGCATCTCGGCCAGCCCCTTAACAGTTTGCGGCCGCGGTAGGTATTTACAGGCTTGAGGCTTCGGCCTGTAACTCACGACCCTTGCTCAATTGAATAGCATCATAATCGGAGTCGAACGGGAGCCCGCAACACACCTGCAGACATTTGGCCGTATGCGATCGAGTTGTGGGCTTCATGATATTGAGGATTGCAGCCAAGCAAACATTGCAAGAAGCAATGGAATAAACCAAAGGTTTAGTAATCTTTTTTCATGTTAGATAAAATTACAGTATTTTATAAAACATGACTCATTTTGAAAACTGTAGTCGAATTTTGGGATATAACATGAAAAGTGACCGAATGATATAAAAATCTTTCATCAGATTGTGTTTACAAATGAGCCTCTAAAATGCTCTCTAATGCACCTATCTTTTTACTGAGAGGGTTCTGAGAAAATTTCATTACACATTTCATTGATAGCGGAAACAAGGTTTAGAGCACTGTGGATTTATTTCATACTCATCCCATAAAACAGAAAATTGACTTTTACAAAGTCTGAAAGAGATCTTGCTTTTTGTATAAAGTAAATAAAGTTGAACATGTGTAGCACCAGCATTGTCCAATATTTTTGGAAAGTGTTTTTAGTGTTTTGTTCTTTTGCAGAAAACTCTGATTTTATTGAAAATTTGGGGAGCTGCATACATTATAGTTACATTATTTAATATAACGATAGATAGATAGAACAAAAATTATAAATGGACATAAGTTATATTATATTATTTTTTTAAAATCCATGTGCTAACTGATATGGACTAGCAAGTTGATTTCAATTTTCCCATAGGTAATCTAAATCTTTTTGTGGGGCTATAATATTATATTAATAATATTAAATTATATTTCATAATGTGAATCATGCATCAGTGGTTCCAACTCAGACTAAACAAACAAATACAATACTGTCATATCTGCTCATTTTTTTCTAGCTTAGTTAAAAGTACAGAGCACATGTTTATTTTAATACAAATAGCAAATGGAATCCCCAAGTCAGAGAAAGAAATGGAGTTCTATAAAACAAAAATAAATGGGAAATAAAATAATAATAATAATAATAATAATAATAATAATAATAATAATAATAATAATAATAATAATATATTGTGGGTTGTATGTTAAAACTATTAAAAATCAATTAGATGTATTATAATAGCTATTAAAAATATACCAATATTAAAGATAAAAAATTAAATCCAAAATATCAATGGATCTAGAGTTTTTCACAATAAATCTTTTGCAATTTTTAATGTCCCACCACTTTACAGCACTATATACTGAAGGCATAAAAAAGATTAAAAACTTTGGAATATAGTTTAAAAATATTTTAATGAACATTCCTTTGTACAATCATTTTTTTATCTCTGATCAAAATGATTTATTTATCTCCCAAAGTATAATTTTTTTTTCAAAGAGAATATCAGATTGCATAAAGCAATAACATTGTTGCGTGGGTATATCAGCACAGTACTCTGACTAACCCAATGTTGCTTTTGTGCTAATGTGATAATACAATTTAAAAAAGAGACAGTATTAATTATATTTTACTTCCTCATTGTAATTTATCTCATATAATCATGGGTGGATTAACTATTAGACCAACTAGGCAGCCGCTTAAGGACACCTCCCTGTGAAGGGCGCCCCTTTATTTAGTCAAAAAAAAAATAATGTCTTGCTAAAAAAAAAAAATATTGCTTTTCACTACCTGGAACTAGAGTGTAGAGGGCTCTCTGTTCCTCCCTCCTTCATCCCATGAATTTCTTGAATCACCCTGCTGAATGTAGAGAGTGGGCAGAAAGTGCACCAGTTAAACAGAGGCAGCATAAATAAGTTTATATAATGTTTTTACACTAAAAAAAAATTTGTAAGGAAATATTGGTAGAAATTAGCTCTTCAGTTGTATTTATTCTATTAGGTAGGTTACTTACTTGATTATAGGTATTCTATATGAATGGCTATTTATGTGATTCTATGTGTTCCTGGCTTTATTTTATCAGTGACTTGGCCGTCCAAAATGACAGCAAAAAATTTGAAGCCTAGCAATCCTGTTGTTTGCCCTCTAACTTATGGGCCTCACAATGAGCGCCTTTGGTGTTCATCGAGGGCTTTGAGATGAGGCTCATTGAGAGCCTCTCCCCCCCTCTAACTTGCAGGCCTCGCCTCCCCCTCCTGTACTTTATGGGTCTCACGATGAGCGCCTTTGGCTCTCTCTCCCCTGTATCTCTTCCACCCCTCTTCCTCCCCAGTGTCTCTTCCACCTCCCTCTTCCCCCTATGTCTCTTCACCCCCCTCTCCCTCCGGATATCTTTTCCACCTCTCCCTGTGTCTCCTTCTCCTATCTTCCTCCTTTGTGTCTCTCTTCCCTCTTCTTCCTCCCCTGTGTCTCCTTTCCCCATATCTCCCTCCCCTCTGTCTCCTTCTCCATCTTCCTCCCCTGTGTTTCCTTTCCCCTTCCTCTATGTCTCTTTCCCCTCCCTCCCCTGTGTCTCTACCCCCTCTCCATCCCCTGTGTCTTTTCCCCCCTCTCTCTCCCCAGTGTCTCATTTCTCCACCCTCTCCCTCCCCTGTATTTCCTTTCTCCCTCCCTCTTCCTCCCCTGTGTCTCTACATAGTTGTGGTAATTGCGAGTTTGTCGTAACATTTAACAAAGCATTACCAACAAACTCGCAATGACCACAACTATTATATGTGATCTATCTGTTTGATTATAAGGGCTATGCTCTAATTATATTTATCTGAATAATTACAGGGGATCCTAGGTGCATTTATCTATATAAATAGAGGGAACCGTGGTCGAAAATGTTGAAAAAATCATAAGCGATCCGGATCCTGCACATTTCTGATTTTGGTAGATATATATAAATTTATATTACAATAATAGGAGACCTTAATTGTGCGTTTACTTATTGTTATGCTAATTATAGGTAATCTTTGCTGAATATGTATACATTTGTTTTATTTTAGTTGATCATGGTTAGATAGTTCTCATCAGCGTGGGCTTGCCAACAAATGTTGGTAACCCAACGTTAAAACTGCAGGCTCGCGCAGCGAAGCACCGATGGCGCACATTGCGCTGGTGGAGATGAGCGCCATAGGTGCTCATCCTTACGACACCTTACGACTTAGACAAGGAGCGCCAAAGGTGCTCATTGCACTGGTGGAGATGAGCACCGTAGGTGCTTATCCCTACGACCCGCACCACTTAAGCATCATACCTACGACCCGTGGGACTACAGATCAACAGAAAGCTCAATTATACAATTCACAGTGCGAGACCCGTAGAACTTTGAAAAAATTGCTTGCAAAAATAATGGCTCGTAACACTTTGGAAAGGAAAACTGGACTTCGAAAAAAAATATGTCCCGCGGGACATCTGATAGTGAGGTTTCACGTGAATTTAAGTCGAATTTGCAGACTTTCGCGACTCGAAAATCGCCTAAGCAAGAAAAAAAATGGCCGCCAGGCACATAAGACATTTGGCACATGGCTGACACTTACACCTCAGGTCAGCAACACTACAAATGAACATTGGCTCTTCAGGATATTGATTGCTGGATATATTAATTACAAATAGGTAAAGTATATTAATGTATTATTTAATGCATTAATTAATTAATTATTATTAAAAAATATATTTACATAAAAAAAAAAAAAAGAGCAGGGGAGAGGCTCGCAATGAGCACCAAGGTGCTTAGTGCGGGGCTTGCAATGAGGGCTGAAGGTGCTCACATGACCAAAAGTACATGAGGTCAGAGGCTTCCAATAAACGCGAAGGCGCTCAGCGCAAGGCTTGCAAAGAGCGTACTCACAACAGCAAAAGCCTTACATTCTGTAGCAAACAACATTGGTATGGCTTCACATTTTATTGCTGTCATTTTTTGATGGGAAGTCGCTAGTTTTATTATTAATATTGGTGATCCTTGCTGAATATGCATGTATTTGTATGCTTATAGGTGAAGTTGGATAAATTTATATGTTTTTATACTATAATTTTATGTAAATATATATGACTTTAGAGACCCCTGGCTGAAAATATATTTAGAACATATTAATAGGAGACACTGGAGGAATTATGATTATAGATGACCCTGATAAAATTTGTATGTGTTTATAATTATAGGTGAATATTTCTGAATATGTATTCATTCATTCACTTACCACAACTATTATATGTGATGGTCCCGGTCTTATGTCATATATATGTCAATATGAGACCTTGGCTGAATATGTGTTTGTTTGTATGAGACACTGACTAATTATTTATATGCTGTTTTACCATTACGATTCCAGGTAACCCTCTCTGAATATCTATACATTTATATGATTATAGGAGACCCTGGCTGAATTTGTGTACATATATAGTATTAGAGGGGACCTAAATATGTAAATATTTACATATTTATTTGATTGCACATGACCATGGCTGAATATGTATATACTTATTTCAATGTAGGGGACCCTAGCTGATTATGTATATGTTTGTATTATAGAGACTTGCCAGTCAAAAATGACGGGGCAATACAATTTTAAGCCATTGCAATGCTGTTTGCCACACAATGTAAGGCTTTTTCTCCTCTGTGGACCTACAGCGCTCATTGTGAGCCTATCTTCTCAAGTACTTCAACTTTCTGGCTTTGCAACGATCACCTTTGGTGGTCATAGCTTTGTGAGGGATGCAGTTCTTGCAAGCTCGCTTTGTGAGCTCGAAAAGCATGATGACGACTTGCAATTTGACAAGTATTATATGTGATAGTGGGCCATTGGTGAATGCTGATATAATTGTAAGAGGCCCTGGTCTAATATGATTAGGGGAGTAAAAGTGATTCTGACTGAATATGATTATATTTATTTATTTAATTTTATTTATTTTAATTAAAAAATAGCTGTATGACTTTTTTGCTCATTACTTACCAGCTTAGACTTTTTTAAAACAATGTCTGTTTTCATCGTGCAGTGGCCCTTTAACTCTCATAATTACTGTTTTTATTTGTGATACAAGTGATCATAATATGTTTTTGTGTTACATATGATTGATGCCCTCCCATAAAAAAAAATATAAAAATGATAGCTCACCATGAAATACATTTAATACACAAGTAGTAGCTTGGCATGTGTATAAGTATCTATGTTGTTAAAAAGACTATTATAGGGACAAGCAAGAGAGCGATAGACCTTGCACACACTCTTCTACTCCACTGCCTATGGGTTCCAAAAAGGTTGATCTGGCCCTGAATATAATGTGCACATACTGTAATATAAATTAAGATCAAGATTGGTAATAAGAATCATTCTGCCCTACAAAGTTAATAATTTATTTATTAGGTATGATATGTTTATGAGGTCAGCAGCATGTATTATTTTCTAACTTAACAAAAGTCTTCTACACGTTACACAGCCATAAAAAGATGCTGAATTTGCTGCAGAATATATATATATATATATTGTGATGGAGTGCCACTAGGGGTCACAAGAGAGCCCTGTAAGACTTCTCCCCTGAGAACCAAAAGAGTTAAAACCAGACAGTTATCAGAGGCTAAATGGAAACCCAGCTGGATACTGCCTTTAAAAGCAGCAGAGAGATGGGTGGAGTTTCTCTCACTTAGGCTTGAGCCTAACAGCCGTGAGCTGTGTGTGAAAGCCCTGGACAGCTCAGCTGCGGGGATACTAAGAGCTGGGATTTGTGCTGGAGCGAGACAGTCAGGAAGGCTGCGGAGTTCCAGAGTTTGCGCACAGAGAAGACTTCTGTGGTATCAGAGATACTCCCCTGAGAGAAGCGTGTGTGAAAGTTTGCTCACACAGAGATCAAGAGAAAGCTGCTGTTGGAGCAAAGCCAGCCCTGCATGCTAATGGTGGAAATCCTGGATGTAAAGGTACCATTGCAGAGTCTGATAACCCCAGGGAGTAGTCTGTGTCATTAAACAGATTTGTAGCCTTCACCAGAAGAGGGTGCTAAGGGTCCCTGGAGGTTGGGGTATCTGGAGAGTAGGGCGGGCCAGAACCCCACCCTATGGTATGAAGTAAAGACGACGGTCTACCGAGTGAAGACTGCTAAAAATAAGAGACTGTTTATTTGTTTCCTGGCCACAAGGTGGCACTATCCCGAGTCAAAGGGACTATTTGTTTCCTAGCCACGAGCTGGCGATATATAACAAATAAGAGACTGTTTGTTTCCTGGCCACAAGGTGGCACTCCCTGTCGCAGATAAGCTGCACAGGAGATAGTCAGGGCGTTCCAGAGTTTAGTCAGCACGTTTATGCAGGGTTTTATTTTATTTGCTGAATACAAGCACTGTTTTTGTTCTGTTTATGCAAACAAATAAAATAGCAGTAAAATTCAACTTTGGACAAGCCTGCTGTGTCTTCCTCCCTGTATAAAAAGGATAAGAAAGTACAGGTCGCAAACCCCGCCAGAAGGGGGCGCCCTGTTACAATATATATATATATATATATATATATATATCCCCAGGTACACATTATTGGGTAGCTATAACAGTTAATCTGAAATCACACTGAAGACCAAAAGACCCAAATGGCCTAATAATGCACTTTAAAACAAAAATGAATAAAGATCTACAAGAAAAAAAAACTAGGCAAGTGACCATACTAAGCTGATATTGTTGTTGTTGTTGTTTTAGTCAGGTCCAACTCTCTGTGACCATTTCTGTCAGACACTGCCCTTCTGAGCTCACTCAAGCTTATGTTCATTGCTTCAATTAATCCATCTCCGCCTCTGCCATCCCCTTATCAGTGTGCCTTGAATGTATAACAGCATAAGAGACAGAGAAACCTGTCTTCTCATGATATGGTCAAAATATTTGAGCTTCATTCTCATGGTCGAATCTTCCAGTGAACAGTTTTGATTGATTTCCTGTACTACTCATTGAATGCATCTACTTGCAGTCCAAGGGACTCTAAGCAGCTTTCTCTAACACCACAATTTAAAGGCAGCTCTGCCTCTGCAGATTCCAGTTTGCACATTTAGTAGTTCCTAGTCCATATAGTGTTGGCATTGAACTTGCAGGATCTTAATCATTGCTGGTATGTGAAATGAGTCCAGATGTTCCATAATTGAAGCACTCTTTGGCACTGCCTTTTTTGGTATTGGGATAAAGACTGATCTTTTCAAATCTACTGGCCACTTTTGAGTTCTCCAAAATTGTTGGCATAAGGCAAGCAACACTTTCACAGCTTCTTCTTGTATGATTTTGAATTGTTCAGCTACGACTCCTGCAGCCTTGTTACTAATTAAACTTTTGAGGGCCCACCTCCCTTCACTCTCCAAGATGTCTGACTCCAGCTCATTAACCAAACTGTTGAGGTTATCAATGCTGTTAAGATCAGTTCTGTATAGATCTATGGTATACTCCTGCCACCTTTTCTGTATCTTATCTGCTTCTGTTAAGTTAGCATTTTTGTCTTTTATCATGCCCACTTCGGCATGAAGGGTTCCCTTGACATCCCCAATGTTCTTGAAGATATATCTTGACTTTCCCATTCTGTTATCTTCTTCTATCTCTTTACATGTTTTTCCTGTTTCCACTATCTTTCGCTTTCCTTCTTTCCTGGTCTAATTTTAAAGTCTCATCAGGCAGCCTTTTTCATTTTTTTTTTATTTTGGAGATATTCCTTGTTGTTTTCTGGATGATGTCATAAAAATCTGTTCAAAGTTATTTAGGCATTCTATCTATCATGTCTAGACCCTTAATTTGATTATTTACCCCCAATGCATATTCACATGGATTATTATATATTCCTCTGATGATGTTCTTCTTTTCTTCAGTTCAGTTCTGAACTTTACAATAAGAAGCTCATACTCTGAGCCACAGTCAGCTCTAGGTCTTGTTTTTGGTGACTATATAGAGCTACAAATTATATAGTCCATCTATATAGTCCATCCATCTGTTGGAAAAGGATATTTACTATGAATTTACTAGAATTATCTTGATAGAATTTTACTAATCTCTGACATGCTTCATCTTGTTCCCTACTTCAGCATTTTAATCTCCCATGATGAGGGGTGTTGATTATCCTTGTAGAATTGACACCTTCCGCCTCTTCAGCATCCACGTGGATCACTGCATAGACTTGCATAATGTTCCAGGTTCCTATGTTTAATTGTTCTTTGCAGCAGCAGACTTTCCTATCTTCTTCAGAAGCATCTGCAGCAGGGCGTCCCCTCAACTTTAGCCCAATAACTTAATTAGAGGCGGTGCTAGTTGTACTCATCCTATGCTCTTCCCCAGTAATATGGTAGACATCTTCTGACCTGAGGGGCTCATCTCCCAGTGCCAAATCATTATGTCTGTGGTCTTGCTATTATATAAGTTTATCTTGACAAAAATACAGGAGTGAGTTGCCAGTTTCTTCTCCAGTGGACCCCAATTTTTCTGACCTCTCTGCTATGACCTGCCCATTTTGGGTAATGATATATGGTTTAGCTCACAGCTTTATTGAAGTACACATTTTACTTCCCAACAACACGGTAGCGATCCAGAAGGGGGCTCAGCTGATGAGATCAGTGTAAAAATGATATGGGGATACTAAAGGTTATAAATCATGTATAACCTTGAGGTTAAAATTATTATGTACACATAATGAAGATATGAAACCAGAGAAAAGCAACTATATTTCATAGAAAAGGGTATATAATATAACAAAAAGACATGCTCTGAATTTAGAGGGTAGCAGGATAAGTAATTTGGAGAAAGTGCTACTTTATAGAAAGGGTAGAAGAAGATAGACTGATGCTTTAAACCTCTTTAAAAATGGAACAACAAAAGAGGTTATGCTGTTCCTGTTTCCTGTCAATGTATATGTTTTATGTGTAAACAAATGCCTCTTCTGAGAGGATTCCATTGACTGCCTCATTGGGTAGCAATGGATCTCATTAACCTTGTTATAACTTAGGTGATTGGTGTTCTTGTAAGTGATATCTTTTAGAAATCATTTTTCAATCTGTTAGACATGGCCTAACCATTTTTCTTTAGCACCTGAAGCAGAACATAATTCTTGTCAGTGTGTGTCAAAGATAATTTTATAATTAGAGGAAGAAAAAAGTTCCTGTGAAAAAATGATCAACAAATAATCCCTTTAGAAGATGAAGCATCTTCATATATCAAAGACAATTACCGTACATGCGAGAATATGTTATTTGTTTCTGAAAAGAAATTGTTTACACCTTTCCTCTTATACTTTACATAAAATGGTACATAGACCATACAATAGACTTTTCATTTTTGCACACAAATGTAAATATGAATATAGCTAATGTAATCAGTTCACATAGAGAATATAAAATGCTACATAACCAAGGGAAGTATAGTATTACAATAAATATAAAAAAAGTGGCTTTGAAAATGTTAAAACTTCTATGTAGTAAATGCATGAAATGAGTTGAAATTAATATCTAAAATGACAACCTGCAATACATTTAAACTAAATAAGATATATTAGGATACATTATTGTTACTGTAAAATTTCAATAAGACTGAATATTTACATGAAGTCATATTCAGTTTTATTTTCTAAAATGATTTTCATGAATATTGTCTTTACAAGTTTATTTTCTATTATTATTTTCTTTATCTTGTTGAGGGTCACAGATTTATCATGTTTTCAATTATATTATATTTATACTTATTGAAAACAAAATAATATATAGTTGCTCTCCCTCCCACTCTATTCCTTTCTTTTTCTTTCCTCCATTTCCAAAGTATCTCCCTCTCTTTCCTTTTACTCCCCCATTATTTTTTCCCTTCATTCCTTTATCTCATCTCTCTTTCCTGCTCCTCTTCCTCTTGTCTCTCCCTCTGCCCTTCATCCATCTTTCTCCTCCTCTCTTATTTTTCTCTCTCCGTGTCTCTTTCCTGACTATGCCTCTTCTGCTTTCTTACTCGCCATCTCTACCTCATTCTTTTCTTATTCTTCTCTCCTTTTTTCTTCTCATTCCAAATTCCTCACCTCCTCATTCCCCATTCTCTCCATGTATTCCTCTATTTGTAACCTTCTTTACTTTATCCCGTCTTCATCCTCTTCCTTTCTCCCTAGAAATGAAAAGCAAGTACTGAGACATTGAGCAAGAAGGAGCTAATGTAAACAGTGATTGAGAGAAAGGAAACAGCAGCAGGAAAATGGGAAAAAGGAGGAAAAAAGAAAAGAGGTAGTAAGTAAGGACAATAAAAATATTAGAGTTTAGAACATGTGGGCAGTGAAGGATGTAAAGGTGCAGTGTATTGACTGTGAAAAGGAGCAATGAATCCCTTTAGAAGTATAAACCGTTTAGCATTAGAGCCATAATATATTTTTTATTTTTCACAATGATTCAAAAATTTATCTTTAGTAAGAAACGTTACATAAGAAATAACTCTTCATTTTGAATTAACTCATAATATAAATATTTAATTTTAAAACAGGGGCATAAAGGTCACAAAGCTGTTTATAAATTGTCAACTTTTTATCTAAAATTAATATTGGGCCAATTTCTACAGCTTTTCATGTTTAGGTCATAAAACGGAAAATCTCACAGCCAGATTTATTTTTCTTTTGTGGAAACAATTTAGTTTAATACGTAGATGAATACAAACTGTATCTCATTTATGATCACAGAGAAACCTAAAAAAAAAATTGTCTTAGAAGTAAATTGTCTTAGAAGTTTATTTTTAACAAAATACACATACATTGATAAGGACCAAAAGGATCAATGAGACATAAGATGTAAATATAGTAGTATATAGAGAGATATTTAGTATTGACTGATTATTTGACAAATATAGGATCCAGAGACCCTGTAATTACACCCCAATGATGGCAAAACATTATAAAACTGTTTCAGGTTCAAATTTGCTAATCTTTTCATTGTATTTTTAAATGGAGATTACATTACAGAATACTGTATAATCACTCATTGTTGATTACTTCCTATTTATATTTTGTTATTTGCTAGTTATGACTTATAGTAATTTTACACTTAAATCCATAGAGATGTGAGCTAGTAGGTGAATACATCAGGAGATGTGAATTGCATCCCTTGTCATATACAACACTGATACCCAACTTCTGTTTATATATCCACACACCATTGTATATACAATCATGACACAAGGACATCCCTTGTCATATACAACACTGAGGTCAAACTTTTGTTTATGTGTTAACACACTATTGTATATACAATCATTGCAAGTATCTTGTTAATCATAATTATATGAGATGGGTGGGGACTGTATGGGGTTATGAGGTTGATGGGTGAGATCTGAATGGTTGATGAGTGGGGTCTATGTGGGAGGAGTAAATTAAAACTGGATGATCAAAATGAAAACTGTCACCAACCTACACTGTTGTTCAATAGAAATACTCAAATCTGTAAAAACTATCAGGACAAAACTAGTCTGTAAAAATGTTAATGCATTTATTAAAACATCTTTACCTTTCTGTCCCATCTAGAGATTTTCGATTTCTTGTACAGAATAAGGTGGCATTGAGTGCTCAGTTGGTGGTATCCACTTTGCCTGTGGGAAAACAAAAAAACTCATTTTTACACTAGTTTAAAGTACCACTAAGATGTCATATTTATCATTTGCTCATATGAACAACATGACTTGATAATATCCAAAATGTTTTTACATATATCAAATAAATACAGTCTCACAGATTTTCACTGTAATGTTCCTTGCTTACAGAGCTGCTAATGTGGTTAGTTACATACTTTACATAGTTAGGAAGTGTGAAGTTGCCTTGTAAACCTGTCCAGTAATCAAGATGTTGCAGTATAAAGTGATACCTTTTTATTGGACAAACCTTTTTTTTACTGTAGTAAGCTTTCAAGAGGTACATTTCTCTGGGACAGAAGACAGAGTAATGGTTTTGGATAGAGTAAACATTTGGGGTAAAACGGTGTCCAAATGGGGTACAATAACTGTTTTTATGGAGTTTTTTAAAGAATATCAATGCAAATTCATCTTAGATACAGTTTTTGACTGGTTACCCCAACCTAACAGTCCATTTAACATAAAGTACATTGTATTATGTAAACAAAATTGGAGGATGTGCTTGAATATAACCCTTTGATGTTAAAGGTCTATTTGTCATGTTTGACTATGTCACCTTTATTGATTTGCTGACATAGAGCCTCATTCAATTAGGAGGCCGCAAGTTCCAGGATATAGGCCGTATATCTGCAACCCTCTTGGGGGCCCACAGTGCACTTGAGTTATGGTGTTATACAATTCGGCAAGACCGCAAGTTATGGGCTGATAGCGAAATTCGTAAACTATGCCATCTTATGTAGCATTCGCGAGCTTGAACATGATCAATCAAGCAAGACCGTGACTCCTGATGCTGAAACAGCCAATAGAAAACATGGAGTTGACATGTCAATTATCTAGTGATTCAGGGTTCGATATGCAATCGGTCCCGCAAACCTGCAATCTCAAAAATAATAGAAATTAATGAGGCCAATGTGATGTCAGTGTGGGTGGCCTGATATGTATTAACTCATTGATTCCCAACATCGATCTAACCCCGAATTGAAACTATAATAGATAAATAATAATAATATAAAAATAAATGATTTTGTATTGCCGATATGTGGGCTTGAGACTGTTGTGCAGTTTAATCTAATCTATTTTATCACTTTCACCGTAATTTGAAGTACAGTATTGATTTTGTTTTTGCATTTAAAGTGCTGCGGACATGTCTTTAAGCCCTTTGCGAGACATCCTTGGAACCCATAACTTGTGGACCAAATTTTGCCATTTGCGGCCTTGGCGGGGTGGTTAGCGAGGGGGAATCAGAGCAATTGAATAGCCATTCGCGATTTTTGTGATCATTACTCTTGCGGCCATGAAAGATCAAATGCTTGGAGGGACCTTAACTTGCAATGTTAACCATCGCAAGAAATCGGAAGCCAGAGCCAGAATCTGATCGGAGCCTGCAAATAGATGCCAATTGAATAGCAAAATAACTTACGGCCTCCCTTACGGATGCTCGGATCTCCCGATGCCTCAGTTGAATGAGGCTCATAGTTTACAAAGAGTTCTCTTTCAAGGTTTTGTACTATTTTCTCTGTTTACCTGTTCACAGGCAAATCTGTTTACTAATGTTAGTTTCTGCTTTGGTGGCTCTCCAAATGCAAGGAATATGGTGATATGTTTTTACTTCTGCATCCTCTATTAGTAGTGGCTGTAAATTTCTGATTATTTTGCGTTTTTCTTCTAGAGCCATGTGGAATGTGATAAGTTAAATGATTTCTTTTGTTTTATACTTTAATAGGGGACACTGACCTCAATAGGTGAATCTGACCTTAATACTACAATATGAATCCACAAAGCAAGGTTATCTATAGCATGTTCTGAACTAGAACGTACCTTTTATTGAAGCTTTTAAGGATATATAAAACAAAGACAATTCAAAAATAATAAAGCTTAAAATAATAATCAGAGAGGTTCCAGGTATTAAGTAATTTTTTTAGAAGGTTAGCATACCCATTGAAGCATGGCATTCTGTATTGCAGAATTAAAGTCTCTATATTAAATCTTTCAGATACATAACTAAGAGAATGACCTTCATTTCTAGTTTTAAAATATATAGTTTTAAAAAAAATATAAGCTTGAGGTTTCACAGGAGGAATATTGTTGCCTTAAACATCCCCTCCACTCCGCCCTAGACATGTTTCACTTCACTCACATCTTCTCACACTTAAGACCTCTCCCATGCTATTCCTACCCTTTGGAATTTTAGAACTTTCTCAGATTCCCTCCAACTCTTCACAGCTAGATATATTCCCTGAAATCTCATCTATTCAGAGAAGCCTACCAAATTGTACCATACTGTCAGCTATTCTTATTAGATTTTGAACACCTCCTGTGCACAGATCTTATTACGAAAAAAGCAGTCTACTCTTCTTTTGTTTATAATAACCTTGATATCAACTTAGATTGTAATGAGAACAGGGACCTTCACACATTCTGTACCAGTATGTATACTTTTCACATGTTTGCTTATACATATGTATCCTTCTTAACTCTACCCCTTTTAGTGCTAATTTGCTAAAGTGCTGTGTTCACTGTAGTTTGGTGCTTTCCACTAAACCCTGCTATAGCACTGTTTTTTGGTCACTGATCCCCATTGAATGATCTGCTTCGTGATTACAATGTTTTTTCCTCTACAACATAAATATCACGGGAGAAGCAGCAAGCACTGACTCACAAGCTGCTGCGTCCTTTCCAGAACAATTACCCTTTTGAACTGGTGTTAATGTAGATTAGACTGGCCTCTTCTGGAAGCGAATGGCAAGACGCACATTCATATCATTGGAGCAGAAGAGTATTAAAAATCAAGCCATTGTTGGTCTACCACTCAAAAACACCTATCCAGCCTATGGATCAGGGGGTTAATGTGATCATGAAGGCTTTCTATCTTTGCCACATATTCTGCCAGCTCATTGACCAGACAGGCAGCATGAACAAACAATCCATGATGGATTTCTGGGAGAAGTACAACATCATGCAGACTGTCAATAACATTTGTCCTGGAAGGAGGTGACACAGCGATGTATAAAAACTGTGTGGAGGAAGATATGGTCAGAACTGTGTGGAGATGTGCAACCAGAACAGCTCATCATAGAGGAGTTAGTGGACCTTGTGAACACCGCTGGACTAAGAGATGCAATCCAATGATGACCTCCAACAATTGGCAGAATAGGGCATTGAGGAAGCACAGGAAAGCAGTGACTCTGATACGGAGGAACATATAGAACTGTTCACGAGTTCCTCAGCAAGACTTTGCGTTCCATCCATGATCTTATGGATGATGTAGTGTATAATGATCCCAATGCTGTGAGGAGCAGAAATGTGAGACATACCATTTTGGGGCAATGTCTTGCTACCAGCATCTGCTCCACAGCCGCAGAAAGCAGAGACAAAGGTTACTGGAAATGAATACATCCAATCACTTTTTAAAGTTATCTATTGAATACACTGTCACCACCTCCTTTGGTAGAGAATTCAACAGTTTAACTACCCTGACTGTGAAGAACCTTTTTTCTTTCTTTATGGAGGAATCTTTTTCCTATGACAGTGGACATAAAGGCACCGTAGAAGAGAGAAATATAGATGAGTCTGACAAATGCATTCATGATGGATTGGAGTGAAGATTTTTATTCTCACATCACATTTCCCATGAACTTTCTAGGAATAAATCAGTCAAGAACAATAAATCAAACTTTTTATTCCATGAAAATAACTATTCCCCTGTACAAAATACTGCTCCAGCAGGTATGTCATTATTCAATTTATTCAAGCTATTCACAGTGAAATTCTCAAGAGTCTTCCTTACCTTATAACATCACATTTCAGATCTCTGTTGCATACAAACATGAAAACATGAAACTAGCATTTTTAATCGCCTTCTTCACCAAGACTAGGGCAACTTCAGAAATAACAGATTTCAACTATGAAACTTAGCCTTCTGTTTTCCATTTATTTTATACTTATGAACCACATCATTTCTTATAATTGCCACTGTGGTTGCTCCATCGAAAATGAGTGACTATCAGTTTTTTGAGGTACTCACAAAATCCCATAAATACCAAGTTTATCAAAAATGAAGTCCTTTGAAAATTGAACTGTGGATGAGAAATTAAAGAATATTGTGTACACCCCTCTTTTCCTACGGATCCATCAGGTTGCCTGATATAGTTATTTAACTTCATACTCTTTACTTTCCAAAGGCCACTTCACACAATCAATTGAAATGCTGCCTTAAAGCTCACTCTTTCTCATCACAACCAATTTCCATTTTCTACCTGTTTCACCTCATCTATTTTCCTCACTCACTACACTTTAGTTAATCCCTGTTCCTCATTTTTATGGCACAATGCTTTTGCATTTCTTCCTAACTTGTGGGTCACTGTGCAGACCTTTTACAGGAGCTCTTCCCATATAATTTCTAGACTCATTACCTTTTTTCTTTCTTTATTCTACATTTAGGGCACGTCCACTCAATGGATATATCATTGCCTTCTCAGAAACAGATTACTTGCCCTTCATTTTCATGATACATTTTTTGACATGAGAAGAAATTTAGGTGTGAATATGTAAATTTGATATGTGCAAGGGTAAGTCTAAAGATTTTTGAGTGTGCATAACAATTTCTTCATGAGTATTTATATGTTTGTGTTTAAACCTGACTATTTAGATAAATATAAGGATACATAATGAACACCTATAGACTGTAACACAGAAGCTGGAGGGCAACCAGCCCATATAGCTTTGCTAGTTGCCCTCCAGTTTCTTTAGACTAGATCATTGTAATTAATAGGAAATTTATTTTTGAGTGAGATTACGCCCATATAAAATTGCTGGTTGTCCTCCAGCTTCTCTAATTTTGAGACCAGACTTAAAAGGGAATATCTTTCTCCACGTTATGTATATATGGCGCATAGAAGTTCAGAATATTAATAGAGGTACGTTTATGGGATTTTTTTGATCCATTATTTAGATTATTAAGTTATTAGGACTGTGTATTCAATCTTTGTTGTAATACTAATAATATGTCATTTAAAGCTATATTGATACCTAGGTGGAATGGATGAGTGACCATCTGTATAGTTTACTGTACCGTTATTATTGTTGAGCACTTTCTGAGGTCCCTGTTATCTCTCCCTGGATGGATGTGGGAATCTTTTATTTTTAAACGTTGATGAATGTTTTGTTTTTTAGTTCAAGAATAAAGGTTATATTTTACTGGTTCTTATCTATAGCCAATTTGTTATTCTATATTAGGGACTATAGGTGTTCCTTTTGTATCCTTATATTTATCTTAGTGTTTATGACACTGTCATCTGTTCCTTTGTTAAATACAGTAATACACAGGGAGATTGCACAAACTTATATTACTAAACCTGACTGTTTGTATCAGTAAATGGATCTATCTGTATGTAATAAGAAATCAGTATGTTCATGTGTATCTTTAAATATAAATGTGAATATTGAATTCAAATGTAATTAATACATTATGTAAATCAGTCAATAAAGCAATAATAAGCAATTTAAACAAAAAAGTTATCAAATACACAATAAAAGGATTAATATTTTCATATTGTTTACTTAGCCATCATTATAATGACAAGCTTATGAGCTAATATCTTACTAATGTTCATATGCTACTATTCACCATGTGCATCTATTAACAGTATACATTTCAGAAAAGTCAGACTGGTAAAAGTATTGTTCATTTTCATCAATGCAAAATAACAAAACATGAAATGAAAAGAAAAAACAAAAAAGACATACATTTTTGCTTGCTACTGAATATCCCTCAGGCTAATGCATAAGGCATAGTTATCACATTTTCAAGTTTTCTGATGACTGGAATCAGCAAATGTAGGTCTGCCTGACATTAATACTTGTAAGTGACTAGTATACACAAAATTAATAAGCTCTGCATGGTATACTTAGCCAATTTAAATCTATCATGTTTTGTAAGAGAAAAAAAGTCTCATATTTTTGCTGAAGCAGAAATCTTAGTTGCACACAGATAAAAGGATTTCTCACTGCAATTCATCCTACATCCTCAGTGTCCTCTATAAAAATGAGGCCACCTGGAGCAGAATATGATGATTCATCACCTTTTGCCCAAACTCTACATTTCTTATTTTTTTATGAACAGCAGCAGGAACTCTAAACCCAGTTGATCTGGTTGAACATTTAGTCTCAAATTATTTCTAATAACTATATAAAAAATATTTTACAGCATGCAGCATTTTACAAAATCTCCATGACATGTTTTAGAAAATAATTTACATTTTAATCTAATTCACTGGGATATTATTTAGTTTTGCTTTCTTGTGCCAACTTAAAAGAGCTGCTACAACGGCTAACATTTATAATACATATAAGCTGGACAGTGGAGATACAGTTACTGTGCCTATTATTTGATACCACACACTGCTATATCAGGGAATTTATTTTTGTAGTTTATTGCTATTAATCCAGTGCAGTTTATATAAAATAGATGCAGGATTCTTTTAAAAGCTTTGTGTTTTATAAAAAAAAATAGCAAAATATTTCTCCCCATTTTTTCAATAAAAAAGAACTCTACATGTTATGGAAATAATTGTTGGTCCCCCTTCTGATCTACAAATAAATACCTGTATAAATGTTTTGCACAGTATATTTCCATATTGATTTTTTGTAAATTAAATTATTATTACATATTTACATCAATTATTGTAAGATTTATCAACACACATTTATAAAATACAATAGAGCTGGACTATCTCTCCTTTTATTGTCAGGTCCATAAAATATATGGTATAATGACTGCTAGATTAAAAGTTATGTTGCACAAGACTAGAGCTAACAATACTTTAGGTAACTCAACAAGACTTAAAGGACCAATGTAATGTCCTGACAGGAGCCAGATGTCTGAATTAGGCACTGATCGTTAATACAATTCATATTCAATGATTTGACAAAGGCATTATTCAGTCTTAAAGTTACTGTCAAAGATCAAACTAAGCTGCTGCTAGTCTCTATCATCTATAAGGTCATTGTGGAGAGACAGCTTTGCCAGTGTTACATTTTAAGACATAAAGTTAAACTAACACAATGTTTTCCATTTGCTGGAGTCTTGCTGTGTAAAAGTTGTTTCCTTTGGCAATATGTTTTGCTGTGGCGTCAGACTATGAATTATTGTTTGACTTGATAATGTAAAGTCCTATTTTAAAAATAGCTTTGCTTATGTAAAAAAAGTGCCAGAATTATTGGTCACCAATAACAGGTCATAGATTGCCACTGCATATTGCATACAAACTAAACAGGCACCCTCATCTCAAGCTGCCAAGTACCATCATCAACTAAAAAGGAAAATCCTCTTAATTTAGGAAAAGTAATTACAATTGTTCAGATAAGCAAATAGTATAACAGAGAAAAGTTAACTTCTAGGTGCCTGACCCACATCAGGGTTTCAGATGTATGCATCAGAAAAATCAAATTAATGTTCTTCTCCCTGTCTTCAAGTTTTGGGGAGCTATTTTGTTCAAACTTTTGTTCTAAATTTCACTCTGGCCAAGTTTAAATTCTTACCAAAAGACATATATATTTGTGTATTCAAATATTTAATAAAGCTACCTGCTATTATGGTCCTGGCCCAATAATTCTGCTATTATTAGTGAAGACAGTTTGAAGAATTTAGCTTAACAATCACAAAGAGCAAGGATACTATTCTTCAGACTTTAATGTGGTTCATTGTGTTAGATGAATGTATACTTTTAGATGCAAACTATCAATTAGTGCTGGTAATTGGTATTAATTAACTGCAACAAGCATACACAGCAAAAAATATACAAATAGTTACTAACAACCTGATACACAAAGGTAAGATAGCAAGTTTGATTCAAATGAGACATATAGGAAATGTTGTATAGAGAGTTGCTAAATGCAGTGAAAGTAGGCTATTAGGAAGAGGTGGAAATAGTAAGACAATGGTGAGAATGAGACACAGGAGGAGTTATTACAAGGATGTAAGACCAGTAAGGAGATGGATTGGCTGAAAGTACATAACAAGCTGGACAAGGGGACCAAAACAGAGTAAAGGGAATGCATAAAGTGTGGGATAAAGTAAAGTGTTAGGAAAAAATTAGAGGGGGAATGGTTAGCTTGAATGTTTTAAAAATAAAAACAATGGAAAGAAGTTCACAGGATAAAAATGATAAAGGAATGTGGAGGTGACAAAATAAAAGGTGGACAAACAAGAGTGAATACACATGTTGGGAGTATTGCAATAATAAAAATATTTTTTTAATTGAAAAGACGTATTAGACATCTTTACTGTAGTTTGTAATTCAGACATCTTTCATTTAGACAATCTGTAATTTGGCAGTCATTACTAGTGGTTAATATAGTGTAAACTAAATGTTGAGTATACACTGTGTCTATTCAATTATTTGCACATTTCATTACAATGCAATAGTATGAAAACACCTTTAAAGGAGAGAATGTAATCATCCATAAACAGTAAATTCTTGTATTGAAATAATCTGAATTCTGGCTTAAGAACAAGTAATTATAATTGTATAACTGAAATGATTTTAAATTGTCTAATCCTCATGTGAATGTCATGGCTGAATTTTCACAAGAGAAGTTATTTGGCAGCACCTGAAACAATTAAAAGGAAATGTTTAGTGTATGGGCTTCAGAGCAGATGGTAAGAGAATGGACTTATTACCCAATAGACATAAACCACAATAATAAAAAAAAAAATCTTTAACCGTTTGTTTGGAACACAATCTCCCTTGTAAGTTTTTCATTAAATAATGTACTGAGAACCAAGTACTTCTAATCCCACTTCTCAAGTCTAATCATAATCAAATCACAAGGAAACATTGATGGTCAATTTATTAATGAAATTACATTCACAAAATTAAATATATTTACATGAGCATATTAAAAAGATCATTTGTTCTTCCTGATCATACATATTGTTTTAATAGATTACAGTTACTTTCAAAATGTTAATATAAAAAAGTATTATCTAACAGAGCAATGTTCTTTATTATGAAATGGTCCCTTAGTAAATTTGACAGAAAAATAGTCTATAGTAGAATTCACCACAGCTTTATTAAATTGCGATTCGGCCAATTGAATAGGGCTCTATATAAGCACATAAGATATATTTTTTACAGAAGTTTTTAGTTAGTAAACTTTTATCCAAAAGCAAGGACTTCACTAAGAACTTCTGTAAAATATGCTCTGTGCTTATGTAGAGCCCTTTTCAATTGACCAAATGAAATTTAATAATGCTGTAAGTTACTACCGTAAATGTACAGATTTATTTTCAAGTATTTTCATAACAATTACTTCTATATCCAAAGAAGTATATTTCCATAAGGTATGATATGCTTTTATTAAGAATCCTATAAAATTGTTACCAACTATTTTGGGAGCAAATAGATACTAAATATAAGAAAATGTAACCCTTTGCAAGTGATCACTTACTATAGTTTACTCCCTGCTATATGTGTGGTTCTACCAAAAGTGCAATTATGTCAGGGCCAAGCTTCTATTGCGCTTTGTGTTCTTGGCTATGCAGCATATCACTCTGTGTCTGGATGAGCATAAGTGCTGGTCCTTCTTTTTGTCATGCCTGATCTGTCTTATCTCTTCTAGCAGCTCCACGGCCCCATGCGTTAATCCTAAGGATATATTTCCTGGAATTTGTCATCCTCTAAGTACTTAACAATGGGACAAAGTGGCTGTAAATCCCTCTCCTTTGGTACACCAGTAATAGGGCTGCTGCTTGTGGTGGTGTCTGTGTGGCTTCTGCCAGTGGTGATGGTGGAGCAGCAATCTTAGATTCCTGGTCCAGGTCCATGCAGACTGACTGTGCCTACTGAAAACAGTCTGGAGGAGGATCAGCTTCAAGGAGGAATGGGTCAAAGGGGTTAAATTCAATATGCATGGCTTGGGTCCCTGCAGCACCATCTTGTCATGCCTTACATCATGCCTAATATTCTCTTCAATTTGCTGCTGAGGCGGTTTTGGGTCTGTTGATGAAGAATAACAGACATTTTGTTTATTTTTCTCATAATAATAGCATCATTAAGTGTTTGCATGTTATGTTTGCATTATAAGACATCTTGAAAATGTTAATAGGGATTTCTGATGCCACGGATCTAGGGATTGACAGATTCTATGTTATGTTCTTGTTTATGTACCCATGGTTTGGCCTCAGAGTTATCTTCAAATGTGTGGTTATCTTAATGGAATATTATATTTTACTTTTTCCTTTATATTTCACATAATAGTGTGTGTGTTTGGGGCAATATTTTCAGGCATTGATGAGAATCAGCTTGATTATATATTTTCATTTTAGTGCAGCTTAGTGAAACAGCTACTGGTATCTGATGTAGGACATATCAGTGAGTAGTGGTATATGTTTAATTAACATGAATGAAGATTGCCTTGCATGGGTTGTGTTGCATGCTGTACTTCAAGCCCATGCTCACCTTGCATGGTCTCAGACTGTTCTGTGTATAGTAACTGGTGATTCTAATAACTACAGTCATGGACATTCTGCTCTGTAGTAGGGTCAGACCAATACCTGTTTCTCTCAAAATGTCAGCTTAAAAAGCAATTGTACCAGTGTTTTAGACTCTTCCCTTGAGGATGATTGGGAATAGTTTTATTTTAAAGTGGCATGTTTTTGGAATAAAATAATTTCCTAACATAATCTGTCAACACTGTCAACAAATATATAAGTGCTGTGGGATAGTCGATTTTATAGTCTTCTATAGTCTTTGGTTTTTCTCATGGAGAAACTATCATAGTGTAATTATATGTAGTATTTTACAAAGAGGAACCTTTTAAAGGTTTTATTCATGTTTCATACACTGATTCCAAACATTGTTGCCATCATTCCTGCCTTTTTGGTGTTGGGATGAAAAACAGAATATATGTTGTACATAACTTCTTTAATAAATTACACAAAAAAAACAGCATCATTTTTTTTTTAATAAACCACATGAGATACAATTTCTCACAACTGGTGTATTAATGCTTCCAATGTGGGGGATTATTTTCTTGGGCATGCTTCTGCCTTTCTCCTCCATATGTTCAGACTTCAAGATACCAAATATGATGGAAAAGTGTTTTGAAAATCCTATATACTGTGGACAATCTAGTTCACAATGTCACCTAGCATTCTGTTTATCATAACTTTGCTGTTGCTGTGTTTAGTCCAATCCGCATGAATGTGCACTGCATGGACCAATGTGAGACTTGGCAAGGCTCATGCCATGAAAAATCCTAGAATGTTGAAGGTCCTCATAGGACTGAGGTGACCATTATTGACCAATAGTTGACCATAGCATATATAACATCGCCAGTTGCCTTTGAAGAAAAAAATCTACTCCACAATATTTCCTGTTAATATTTAAATATATAACTTATTTTAAATATATTAACCTACAATACATTTGGAAGCCTTAAACATTAAAATTATATTTTATTTTATCAGTAGATAAAAGAGAGATGTAATGGTGCATAGCATAATTTGACAATGCATTGTGGCAATAAAAAAGTTATTAAGTAAAACTATAAATTTACAGCTTACCGAAAAAAATAAAGAAATCTACGGAAATTATATCCTAGAACGAACATCATAGCAGTGAAGCAGGTACTTCTGGCTCTTCTATTAGGGACAGGCAAAGCTATTAATCTGAATACTTCATGCAGTTTTATGAGATCCACATATAGAAATCGCCCCGTTAAAAACTTGTTTAGACTACAAATGTGTGCGTAAGCAGTCTTTTTGTAGCACTGTGTCCTATATGCCATGGGAGCTGATGCCTGAATCCAAAACCCCAACTTATGAATCCTGAATATAAAATATTTTGAAAAGTCAGGATTCCCATAGGAGGATAACCGATGAAGAACACACATCCCCCAAAAGCTTGATCAACTGCTTTTGCTTAAATCCAAACATTATGTCATGTCTATAAATTACCTTGCATGATGCTTGGCAGAAGATGTTGATGTGGGTTTATTATTTATTTTGGTGAGTTAATTTTTCAGTAAAACCAATATTATATTATTTCTCCAAAACTTAAAATTTTTCCAAAATTAAGGTCTATTACTGAAAAATGTTCATAATTGTTAAATTGGCCTTTAAAGTTTTGTTTTTTTTAAACTTTAAAATGTTTGCAGTCTCTTTCTGTTTTGAGAGAAGTCCCACAAATTTGGAACTGTAACCCCTTCATTTCTCATTATTTTATAAAATGTTAAATGTTAATTGTTTGTTTTTTTGCTTCTTCTTTTTCTTGAATACACCAATATTGACATTTGTAATATAAGGTTTTCCTCACAGGTCAAGTGATCTGTAATTAACTTCTGGATCTCATCTTTGAAGCACCTCTGATAACTGCTAACAGAATTTAAAACATTTTTTTTTTAAATGACTATACTGCATGATAGTTCTTGTCAACTAAATTATTTTGTAAGGACAATATCAAAAAGTCAATGCATCTTTTACAAAAAAGAAATAAAACAAATAACAAACTGAGCAAACACATAGTGTAGTATTTTCAAGTGTAATTCATATTTTATATAAATAAAATATGTGTTTTGTTATATTTAGTGATTAGCTCACAAAACAAAAGTTTGTATATAACATCTGAAGTAGGTTTGTTCTCTAGGTCTGGTTACCTACTCAGAGAGCAGCCTCTTTTAGCTCACTTGTGACCTTCACAAGGAAAAATATCCTGTAGTATATCAGTCTGGTCTGAATCTACCCTGAACAACGAACCCTAGACATACGTTTCGGCATCTTTTGGACCTGGTCAGTGAGATGAAAAAGCCTAAATATAACCTTTATTGTTTTTGAAAATAAACCACCTAGAAGTTGCAGAGGAATAGAGGAGACTGTAATTCTATAGTTATACACGTAAATATAACAATTGCTAGTTCAAGATGCAAGGACTACCAAAACTGAAGATAAGACTGTAAGAATCTTTCTGTAGAAAAGTTTACTATATTTGTTACCTGGACAACATCAAAGGGCATGCTGAGAAAGTTTGTCTTATAAAAGAAAATAAGTTTGAGTTAAAAATATGATGTATATTTAGAGAGGTACCTTAGGCAATAATCTGACAGCCTCTTGTTATTATCATTACAGAAGTCTTCATTTACTGAGAAATGCTTGTGAGGAAGCTTTTTCACCTAGTGAGTATGAATATACAGCAAATAATTTGCTAAAAATATTTAAATGATATTTAGCAAATCCTAAAAAGGTTACACAACAGGACAGCAGTTCAGAATCTCAGGGAATATCATCCAAAAGATAAGATTATGCATCTCCCTTTTATAAAACTCTGTAGGAGGTGAGATATGAAGATGCTCAGCATGAAGCACAAATGGGTCATGCTAATATGCTTAAAGCTTTGAAATATGTAAACATCTTTTCAATAACAATAGAATAAGGCCCATTATAATTTTGATCTATAATTACTGTGCATCACATACATTTGTCAGATTTAGACACATTTTAGCTATTTGTGAAGTTTTGCTTTCAATGCATGTGTATAACGGCAATTTATAAATAAATGATTTTGGTCCAACACTTCCACATCTAATACAAGTTAGTAGAAATTGTAAGGAAGAAATGAGAAAACTAGTTTGACCATAAAATAAGATTTTGCAGTGTTCAAGACAGGAGAAGGTGACACTTTAATTACCAAGTCTTAATTTGGACAGACAAACATTACTTGAGGAGAATACGTTAGAGAGGAAAAAGTAAATGATAGCATAAACATCTATTTCTTTGTTGTTGGTTTAGCAGGAAGAACTAGAAAATGTTGGAGAGAGCGCTTATAAGAAAAGATGACTAACATGCAAAAGGAATGAATCACAGTATGCTATAGCTTGTAAAAGCATAACCCATTTAATAGTACACTTTGGGCCTCATTCTATTATCGGCCGTAGGAGATGCGGGGCCGCAAGCTATTTGCCTATTCTATTCCCTTCCGGCCGGGGATTCCGGCAGGCTTGCAGCCGGCACCTTGTTATCCCTTGCGGCCGCACGCGCCGGAGGAAAGCCTTTGATCTTAAACATCCGCAAGAGTTTCGGCCGTAAGAAAATCCTGGTTGCTATCCAAGGCTAAAACCGAGCCGCAGCTTACTTGCAGCAAAAAGGTCCCACAGGCACACAATTAAGCACATTTTAAAGCCATAATAAAGCCATCCTGCACTCTGAGGAGACTATAAAGTGATTGTAGGCGTTAGCATTCATAGCACAACATTCCCCTACACTCAAAT
The DNA here is from genome assembly GCA_027410445.1 of Discoglossus pictus. Classification (NCBI taxonomy): domain Eukaryota; kingdom Metazoa; phylum Chordata; class Amphibia; order Anura; family Alytidae; genus Discoglossus; species Discoglossus pictus. The sequence continues at coordinate 203,354,078 of CM050166.1, forward strand.
CCGTAAATACATTTTTTTAAAATTTATGGGACATATCCATGTAAAAAGTCCAGAGGGCTTGGAGCACATCTGACCCGCCCAGGCTGCGGCCGGAAAATAAACAGTTAACGTAATCTCGGATTTGGGCTGATGTACAAGCTTGAGAGGGGGTTGCTATTAATCCTCATGTCCCCCATTATGATCCCTAGCATTTACAGAGCTTTACAGTGCCGTCTTCAATTTATTTTTGCATTTAAAGATTTCTGAGCTTACGGACGATTGCAAGATATACGGCCGGCCGTAAGGGGATATCCTTGCAGCGCCGTATAATTGAATTGCAAGTATAATACAGTGATAGCCATGCATAATTATAAGAAGAAGTGATTGTTCCAAAGACAGAAGTGCATATTTATGAGGAAGGTAGCTTGGAGGCGCAAGAGCCTGACAAAAATATAGTTGAAGCACTGCAATGTCCATTCCTAGAGGGAACCCAAATCCAGTTTGGTGGTAGGCAGAGAATGATATGTATTCCCAGCGGTAAGGATAATTGTCCCTCAAAGAAATTGAGTATGGTAATAATAGTTGTAAAATATAGTCCTTCCAATAGACTACAATTACGAATTATAAGTGCAAAATTATTTGGACTTTGTATGGCTGTCTGTGTCATCTCTTGTTTCAAGTTTGCCTGGTTCTAACCATGTGGCAATTGTCCTGGTATATTAATTACATTTTTATGTGCTTTAATTTTTTTTATTTAGACTCAGGATACATTGTATTTCAACTAAGATGAATTGATAACATTAATTAGAGACTAATGTATAAAGAACACCTTTTTGTGATTTTTATTATAATTGCCACAAACTTTTTTATATTGTTTTTAAAAATTCATCATTATTATAACTTCTGTTAAAAACGTTTTGTTTTTTTAAAACGGACGTTTTAAAAAAAAAACTGAGATTTTCTTCCCAGTAATCGGACGTCACTTATTCAAGTTTTTTAGTGCCTTTTATTTCTTATCTTATAATAGTAGCGCTTGGGAAATCAAGGATTCACTATTGGGCATATCCAATGTTTTAATTTTTGTTTTTGTGATATTTTCAACTGGCTAAGCAATATTCAAAGGTATATAAAGTGCTCATGTGATCATTACGTTATTAGACTTTGAAAAGTGTTTGTATTAGGATTTAATTCTCTTGATTTGTTACAAAGTGCTTAAGTGCTATGCGAATAATTTTGGTTAAACTCAACTATAAAAAACATAATAATTCATTAGAATTAAAATGTGTATTAGTGCCACACTGTGTTTGGAATACATTTCCTTTGTGATTACTTCTAAAGTGACTGATGCCTCATGGATATACTAATTATATCCACTGCTCCTTATGGATATTTTATTATCCCTTTCACCTCTTAACTCAATTATTAATATCACAATATTTATAATATATTTATAACATCCACTACCTTAACCTTGAATACATTAATAAGTGCTGATAAGTTATACCTCATGGATACTCTAAGATGTATCCACTACCAATATCTATATTAACCTTGTGGGTGCTTAATCACACATCCATTACCATTACCTTGTGGTTATTATATACCAAATATTCTTTTGTAAAAACGCTATGGTTACTAAGTACTTTTTTGATCTGTGATTATAAATGCTATAATTCCTAAGTGCTTCTTCTTTCACTCTTGTGATGCTCAGCCGATTTTACAAATATCTACAGTTATTAATATACTAGCAACTTGCAAACCAAAAATGACGGGAGTAAAATTGTAAGCCTGGCAATGCTGTTTGTCACACAATGCGAGGATATGGGCCCTCTTTGCCCCATTCAGCGCTCATTGCAAGACCCGCTCTGAGCGCCATTGGCGCTCATGTGGCTCTCAATGAGCACCTTCGGAGCTCATTGCCAGCCTCTTTCCCCGTGTACTACCTTGGGTTAAGAGTTAGTGCCTCGGGTTAAGTGTTTCTGCCTTGGGTTAAGTCTTATTGGCTTGAGTTAAATGTTACTGCCTTGTATTAAGTGTTACTAGTTTGCGTTAAGTCTTAGTGCTTAGGACTATTATTTACGTTCTTCGGTCTCTTTTTACGTCTTCCGGCCTCGTTTTCATCTTGCTTACGTTTTTTTGGAAACCATTTTTTTTCTTGCTTCAGCAATTTTCGATTGTAGAATAAGGCAAAATATGCCTCAAATTAACTTGCACCCTCACTCACAGGCTCCCTGGCTCTCCCCCTGTGCTGTGTGTGAGTGTGTAAATTAATTTGAAGTATATTTCTGTGTTTTTGAAGGTATTTTCATTTTGGTGGTTCAGTCGTTAAAGTCTTATTTTTGGGAGCCCCCCAAGAGCTCATTGCAGCCTAAGTCCCGCGTGCTGCAGCCGTCAAGGGCTAGTTTTGCTTTGCGAGGCTCGCAGTTGCAGCTCTATGGGCCGCAAATTGCGAGGCTCGCTTCCCGAGGCTCGCAATGTGTGACCAATGGCCAATATATTCACAACTATTATATGTGATAGAATAGCCTTTTCTGTTGTTTTGGCGTGTTAAACGGCGTTCAGTGAATTCAGCGCTGCTGTGTCGCTTGTTAGTGACATCACAGGTACTCCCCCGACGTACATTTCGGGAGGCAGTTGAGTCTCACTCATCAGGGTCAGCATTAGACTGTGCGCGAGATATTTTTATAGATTTAATGACTTTGCAATTACCTCACCTGAACAAACCAGATTGTTTCTATAGTTTATAATGATACTACTTTGTTCAATATAGGTATAAACTTGAATAAGTGACGTTCAATCACTGAGAAGAAAATCGCAGGTTTTTTAAAACGTCTATATTTAAAAAAAAAAGTTTTAAAAAAAAGTTACAATAAAGATTAATTTTTAAAAACAATATTAGTTTGTGGCAATTATAATAAAAACACAAAAAGGTGTTCTTTAGACATTAGTCTCTAATGAATTGATTTTATCCATTAATATTAGTTGAAAAAAAGTTGAAGAACTTGACACCTTCTGGTTAAAAGTTCTAATATGCAAATAGGTCAACATATGAATATTGAATAAAGGATAAATTGTACTCTGATGGACCAAGATTTTCTTATCTTTAGTTAAATGTGTTTGTACAGATTGTCCAGTGTCTAAATTATATGAATAATGATAATAACTTAATCTAAAAATGAAAGACATAGCATTTCAATATTATATTCAGTTGGTATTTACACCTATCTTTGAACTTATAAATTATAGCATCAGCATCACAGAGTATGTATTTACATTTCCTTCTATATATAATGAAGAAAAATGGAATATTACGCAATATAAGAAAATAAAAGGCTTCTGTAGTCTGTCCAGAACTTTCTATTTTTCTCTACTTTAATTTTTTTTTTTTAAGAATATGCTACAGCAATAAAACTGTACAATAAATGTTAAAAATGGCAAATGGAAGATTAAATGTGTGAATTACTTAAATGTTGTTTAGAGTACTTTTTTTAGCAAATCTTAATAATATTTTATAATTTATTCACAATTTACTGTGCCTAAATATAATCAAATACATCCAAATAGAAGGTGGAGTGTTACTAGTATTATTCTCTGATATAAATCTATGTACAGTGCCTTGCAAAAGTATGCACCCCCCCCCCTCGATCATTCACATCCCCCCCATTGCATTTTTCGTGATTTGTTGCCTCACAACCTGGAATTAACATGGATTGTTTGAGGATTTGCATCATTTAAATTACAGAACATGCCCACAACTTTGAAGATGTTTTTTTTTATTGTGAAGCAAACAACAAATAGGATAAAATAGCAGAAAAAATAAATGTGCATAACTATTCACCCCCCTAATGTCAATACTTTGTAGAGCCACCTTTTACAGCAATCACAGCTCCAAGTCACTTTGGATAAGTCTTCATGAGCTTGCCACATCTTACCACTAGGATTTTTGCCCATTCCTTCTTGCAAAACTGCTCCAGCTTCTTCAAGTTGGATGATTTGCACTTGTGAACAGCAATATTTAAGTCTGACCAGATATTTTCTATTGAATTGAGGTCTGGGCTTTGACTAGGCCATTACAACACATTTACATGTTTCCCCTTAAACCACTCAAGTGTTGCTTTAGCAGTGTGTTTGGGGTCATTGTCCTGCTGGAAGGTAAATCTCCGTCCAAGCCTCAAATCAAGCACAGAGTGGTACAGGTTTTGCTCAAGAATATCCCTGTATTTAGCACCATCTATCTTTCCCTCAACTCTGACCAGTTTCCCAGTCCCGGCTGCTAAAAAACATCCCCACAGCATGATGCTGCCACCACTATGTTTCACTGTGGGGTTGGTGTTCTTTGGGTGATGTGATGTGTTGAGTTTGCGCCAGACATAGCATTTTCTTTGATGGCTGAAAAGTTCAATTTTAGTCTCATGAGACCAGAGCATCTTCCTCCATACATTTTGGGAGTCTCACACATGACTTTTCGCAAACTCAAAATGTGTCATTTTGTTTTTTGCTGAAAGTAATGGCTTTCTTCTGGCCACTGTGCCTTAAAGCCCAACTCTATGGAGCGTACGGTCTATTGTCATCCTATGTACAGATACTCCAGTCTCTGCTGTGGAACTCTGCAGCTCCTCCAGGGTTACCTTAGGTCTCTGTGCTGCCTCTCTGATTAATGCCCTCCTTGCCCGGTCAGTGAGTTCTGGTGGGCGGCCGTCTCTTGGCAGGTTTGCTGTTGTGCCATGTTCTTTCCATTTGTTTATGATAGATTTGATGGTGCTCCTGGGGATCATCAAAGATTTGGATATGTTTTTATAACCTAACTCTGACTTGTACTTCTCAACAACATTGTCCCTTACTTGTTTGGAGAATTCCTTGGTCTTCATGGCTGTGTTTGGTTAGTGGTGCCTCTTGCTTAGGTGTTGCAGCCTCTGGGGCCTTTCAAAAAAGGTGTGCATATGTAATGACAGATCATGTGACACTTAGATTGCACAAAGGTGGACATCATTTCACTAATTATGTGACTTCTGAAGGCAATTGGTTGCACCAGAGCTTTTTATGGGCTTCATAACAAAGGGGGTGAATACATACGCACATGCAAATTTTCTGTTTTCTATTTCTAAAAAAATGTTTTATGTATATTTTTTTCTCATTTCATTTCACCAACTTAGACTTTTTGTTCTGATCCATCACATACAATTCAGATTAACAAAACCTTGAACTTAAGGCTGTAATGTAACAATATAGGTAAAAAGTCAAGGGGGGTGAATATTTTTGCAAGGTACTGTATGTGTTTGGTGGCAATGGTGAAACAAAAGCATAAAAAAAAAAAAAAATATATATATATATATATATATATATATATATATATATATATATAAACACAAGTTTTACATTTTACAACTTCATATGTCATTCTTCTTTACTGGATATATGCATTTTATGTTCTTGCCTGCTGCTGTCTGCTATTTTTTTCAATAGGTATGTCCTCAATATACAGTATTCAAAGTCTCTACATAACATGGCTCGTCACCAGTTTGCATTCTTCCAACAATAGTTGCAGAGTGTTTGTTCTCTGAGGTTTTGCGCCTAACACGCCAACAACCGTCCAGTTGATGGAGCAGAAAAAGTGACTCATCAGAGAAGGCAAATCCTTTGCCAATCAAAAGAGGTCCAATTTTGGTACTGTCATGCAAATTAAAGCCTTTTTTGACAATTAACCCTCGTCAACATGGGTGCAAAGACTAACCATTTGCTTTAGAGCCACAAACGCAAAAGGGTTTGCTGTACTGTCATTCTACTGGTTCATTTAGTTGGGGAGATCTTAAACTGTAGCATGTTGGTAAGCCGTCACCAACCTTCGCAGCCCATGTTCACCTCTAACATCAATGGCACAAGGTGCTCCACAGTTTCAATGTTGTTAATAAACAATGGTGCAAGTTGTCCAGTCACGGTACACTTTAACCACAGCAGCATGGGAACAGTTCACAAACTGAGCTGTTTCAGAAAGACTGCCATCCTTCCCACAAAAAAACAATGATCACCCCTTTACAAAGTCAGCTAAATAGCACATTTTATACATGACATGTTGATATGTTTTCAGAATGCCTACATGTCACCTTATGGACCCACCAAGCCAGCTCACATGCTGTATTTCACTGGCTAAGCGCTGCTGATGTCAAAAGTTGGTTATGGTCATAATAATGTGACTCAACTTTGTATAAGGTCAAATAGGAGATACATGTTGGCAGCAGATTGTAATAATAAAGCTGAAATTGAAATCCTCTAGTACTAAAATACTTTATAAAAGTACAAAAGCATAGATACATGCAAAAGTGGAGTAGTGATATAATGTCAAAGGGCATTTATCAACATATTTACATTGTACCATTGAAACTAAATGCTGATATTTTAAATGAAATATTTTGAATATTTCTAAGCAGAGCTAAATGTTTGGGAAACAAATACATTTTCTGTGAACGTAAAAATTGGAATAAATTGATCATATAACAGGATTAAAACGGTTAACACTGACATTTATTGCAATAAGGTGACACACCTCAGTATATCCTTTATGTTCTTCATGTTATTTTCACAATTCATTAAACTAAAATGAGAATTAAGTACATCATGAGACATATAGAAAATGTATGTTTACTTCCTGAAGATTGCAATGAAAACATATTTTATCTATCACAGTTTAATTGTAAAATAATTTTGTCTTCATAGAGGCCAGTAAACACATAGCAGTTTATTTATTTTGCTGGTTTTAGAACAGATAGGTCAATAAGAGCTTAGTAACATTTTAAAACTACATAGAATTTAAATACCGTATTTATCCGCATATAACACGCACCAGCGTATAACATGCACCTCATTTTAAGAAGGGAATTTCCCTCCCTCCTCATCCTCAACCCCCCTCATCCTCAACCCCCCTCCTCATCCTCAACCTCCCTCCTCATCCTCAACCTCCCTCCTCATCCTCCCTCCTCAACCCACCCATCCTCAACCCCCTCCTCAACCCCCCCATCCTCATCCTCCCTCCTCAACTCCCCTATCCTCAACCCTGTCCCCAAACCCCCTCCTCAACCTCCCTCCTCATCCTCAACCTCCCTCCTCATCCTCAACCCCCTCCTCAACCTCCCCCCTCATCCCCCCTTTCTTCAACCCCCCTCCTCAACCTCAACACCCCTCCTCAACCTCAACCCCCCTCCTCAACCTCCCTCCTCATTCTAAACCCCCCTCCGCATTCTAACCCCCCCTCCTCATTCTAAACCCCCTCCTCCTCAACCTAAACCCCCCTAAATACCTCCCCCTCACTTACCTGCTTCTGCTCCAGCCTCCGCTCTGCTCAGGTAAGTGAGGGGGAGGTATTTAGGGAAGTTTAGGTTGAGGAGGGGGGTTTAGGTTGAGGAGACGGGGGGTTTAGGTTGAGGAGGGGGGGTTAGAATCCGGAGGGGGTTTAGAATGAGGAGGGAGGTTGAGGATGAGGAGGGGGGAGGGAATATCGGCGTATAACACGCATCTATCATTTTCCCCCTATTTTCAGGTAAAAAAAGTGCGTGTTATACGCCGATAAATACGGTATTTGTCTATCATGTATTTAACAAAGTAGATATTAGACATTAAAATGTATTTTTTTGCAGAAAAACATGAGTATTGATATAACTAAAATTTTAATTTTAACTCTTATTTTCCAAATTCTGGAAACTGCAATAACCCAGAAACTAATGCAACAATGGCACCATAAAACAAAAGACATGAAAAAAAACCTTGTGGCACTTTCACTCAATTCACTCAGCAGTCACAAATAAATCAATGTCTTAGGCTGAATAGACACGTAGTGGGTTAAATTAACTAAGGATCTCCCCTGACTGAGATGTGCATCCCTCGATTTACTCTTAAAGGAAATAACTGAGATCACAGTTCTTCTCACCTCAGCTCAGCTACTTGAGATGCTTAGTAAATCTCCCTGAACTATTTTATTGGTCAGAGTATTTATTAATCCTCTCTCTGACAAACACATCTTTATTGGTAATGGATTTCGACAAGTAAAGATTCAATGTACAGCTACAACCATAGATTGTACATATGCAATCAAAACAACATTGCAGGCTCGTACAAATCGATCCTATGCTATGCTCAAAGGCTATGTTATAATTACAGACTTTTTCTGTAAAGGAGCCATGTTTAAATAGTTTTGGAACAAAAGGGTAAAATATAATATGAGCTTATTTGCATGAGTTAAACTTAACATCAAACGTGTTATTGGACATGATATATGATAATTTAATGGCATGTGAGATTATTCTGCTGGTGGGATGTCATTGATGGAATGGCTATCTGATACCTGCTGTGTATATATATCACTCACATCAATTGGTGGCACTGCTTGCAGATGAAAAGGATAGCTTCATGGACCCGAATTGTGCCTTTAAAAAAAAAACTAAAAAAAGTTATTGCTAAGGGAAAAACAAAATAGGGACCATCTCCATCTATCATTAATGGCATTCCTCATTGACCATCAATTGGTGAAATGTTAAACATAACCCTACGTTTCCACAGAGAAGAGGATCATGGACCATGTGATGGGGGATAGTCATCTGATTACAAAATATCACATGGGCCATGATCCTCTACTCCGTAGCCAGGAGAGATTATGTGAACACTTGAATCAATAGATTGTCAATGAGAAGTGCTGTTAAGAAGATCAAATTATAGGTGCAGCCCCTATCTCCTCCTCTGCCTTGCCACAGGGTCCCCACCCCCCACCCAAGTCATTAGTCTTGGGGGGTTACAGAGAGAGGCATCTCCCTTGGAGGCAGCAGCAACGGTGGAGGTGGAGACATGGAGAGTAGCCAAGGAGAGGCCAGTGTGTGGAGGAGGCATCTGCGGTGGAGGTGTTGCTGGCAACCAGAGCACACTGTATGATGCCCATGCTGAGCTGGGTTAGAGCACTCTGGTCCTGCACCGCCTGGTGCAGTTTGGCCATGTAGGACTCCATCTGCTGGTTGTGCTCCTAAGCTCCCTATGGAGCCTCCTGAGGCTGTGACCTATAAAGGCCTGGTGGGAGGAGACGATGGCCTGGATCCCCTGCATTGTGTCTCTACAGTCTCCCATCAGGACCAGCATCTCCCAATGGTGGCCTTCAATAGTGGGTCTTGGGATGGAGGTTCAAGTTGTCCAGGCATGGCTGTGAGAGGAGGCAGAGGTGGCCCTGTGGAAGGTGCTGAGGATGGGATGGTTGTGGCGGGCCTAATAGAGCCCAGTACATGCCGGTGGTGGGAGGATAAGCTGATGGTGGCATGGACCAGGCTCTCGCCAATAGATGGGCCCAGGTAGCCAATCAATCTGTGGGAGGAGGGGGTGGTGTGGTCATATTCCGCTGGTGTGGCTGATCACATAAGTTGAAAGACCTTCTCCTCATCCACCGGGCACTCTCATGTTCTCCTGGATTCTCCTGACACTGATCCTGGTGGGCGGAGACACTGACAGTAGCCTCTGTCACTGACTGAACTGACACCCCCTGCCTCTGTCTCTGTAGTGGACCCAGACCTCCTACCAGCTGCAATGTGAGAAGAATGGTATATGGTTAACAACATTATCTGATCACTTGATTGATGTGTGTTCCAATCTCTCTGATATACAGTCATCTTAAACCTGTATTGGCTAATGTTTGAAGCTATCCCTTGCTGGATATGATAATTTCTTTATATTATGAGCTTTTCTTTATATTATGAGCTGAATATGCTGTTGCCATACTCATAACTGTGGTCTCAATTGTATGCTTACTAAATGTATATCTATCTGGTATTTGCTGTGTCTATTTAGCACATATATGGTACTGCCCACCAATGAGAATGAAATGTAAGGTTCCTGGATTTGAGAAGGATAGACAATCCATCTATCCCTTTTGAAATCTAGGGAGCTGATATCTCACTATTATTGGTGTGCAGCATTTCCATGTGATTAGAGTTATCTATATGTGTGAGGTGTACATGTGGTGTACATGTGAGTTGATGTGGGTGTATGTGATATTCACCTGTCAACGAGGCTAGATTCAGTGTAGCCACCAGGCCTGGAGCTCCAGCAATGATCACTGCTTCCATTATCTCCTTTAACAATCTCTACCACTCTTTGTACTGGACAGTCACTCTGGGGCCACTACTTGGAGCTCTTGCTGCTCTGGTCTCCTCTTCCTTTCATCTTCCTAACCTTTGCCTGGCTGTCATCATAAAAATGCCTTACAGACCTCATCACATCCCTATTCACAAAACCTAGCTGTGGCTCCTTCCTCCATCCAGGTCTTACTCCTGGGGCTGGCCTTAACTTCCCTCCCCCTGTAATGATATGGGCACAGGCTCCAATTGCATTGAAGAGTACCACCATCTCTTCTGGCCATCTCTGACAATGAGGCATATGTCCTAAGATCTATGGGGGAATCCATCCCACTACCTCATCTCCCGCTCCCCCCCACAGAACTGTCACTCCTAACCCCTCCTCCACTACCACCATCCCAATGTCTACTTCACTCCATTCCAATCCAACCCTCCCTACATCTCCTTCCCTTCCTTCCACTTCCTCCCTCCCTACCTCTCACACCTTCCATCCCCCCTTCTACAGGCCTTTCTCCCCTCTAATCTCCGGGCCCCAATTCTCTCCTCTCGCTCCTCCATTCATCTTAATCACAAAATTACATGTGTATGAATATTATGTTATATCAGTAGTAATTCATTATCTATAATAATAAAAAGAATAGAAACCTAGACTCCAATCTGTCACTTCTCCTGCACTCTCTCTCTCTGTCTCCAAAACTCTCCAACTCCTGGGACCTGTATGCTAATCTTTAAAAATCTACATCACAGTCAGCGCTGGGGCTTGAGGAATGCAAATATATACAGTGTTCCTGAAAATCACTATTTGTTATTTTACATTGGCCCGTATGTCTGTGGTGTAGCAAGAATATCCATAAAAGTTAGTTGATTGGTGTAATTTTGCTCGGGTAGTGATCCAGTCCCTTCACTACTACTGACGTGTGCATGGTTAACGGATGTAGCATAACTGCCATAATATTGGGAGTGAAAAGATCAACATAAATGTAGGGGAAAAAAAGCTCCTACACCCAATTTATGGATATACCACAAATTACATTGCTTACATTAGCACGGGGGCCTTCATTTATAATGGGTCATAATTGGTTTGCAAAGTGGTGACTGGGCAACATTGGTCATGGGTCACATAGTAGGTTCTTGGAAATCTTGGCACCCATTTATCTGGCTTCTGTATCAGTCAGGATCTCTCCATCAGGAATCAGCACTCCCAGAAGTCTCAGTAACCTTCCTGTGGTAGTGACCAGGGCACATTACTTCCAGGGTAGAGATAGGATCAGTATTGCAGCCACCAGGAGCAAATAAGAGAACATACCATTTCTATATGTCTTAGCAATTAACTGATTTATTTTTGGAAATTCAACAATATTTAAAGGGGATAAATATAGAGGGTGTGTGTGTATAACCCAGCAATGAGAGGGATTGCCAGACAAACACAGGAGATTGACTCCACATGGGGTCTAATAGTCTGGCATCCTGTCTGGCACCTGTGAACAATAGGCAAACCTCCAAAACACACAAGTCATCTCTAGCTGTCTAGCACATCAGACATGCAATTTTAAATGTGTATACTACCAGTAATACTACCAGTGCCACGTGCTAGCCCAGGGAGGCAGAAGGAGCTTAGGGAGGTTAATCCATGGCTAAAAAAGTGGTGCAGTGCAGAGGGTTTTGGGTTTTTAGAGCACTTGGCTGACTTCTCACTTGGGTACAATCTCTATAGCAGGGATGAATTGCACCTTAGTGACGAGGGAGCTTTTGTGCTAGGGGATAGGATGGTAGAACCGCTGGGGGAGTTTTTAAACTTGTAGGTGGGGGGGAGGGACTATATAGAAGTATTGGGGTAAATAGGGTAGAGACGGAAAGGGATGAATTAGTTACCCATGGGGGAGGAGAAGGGGGAGGGGTACAATAGACAGTAGGGAGTTATTAATAGGGGCCTCAAATACAGTGGCAAGCACTTCACAACGGCAGAGCCATAGCAACATAAAGTGTATGCTTGCTAACGCAAGAAGTTTGCCTGGGAAAATGGACGAGCTAGAAATATTAGCAGTACAGGAAAAATGGGGCTTAATAGGCATTACTGAAACATGGTGGGATGAAAAATGGTTATAACCTATTTAGGAAAGATAGGGGAAATGGTAAAAGAGGAGGAGGATCTGTCTTTATGTTAAGCCTGAATTTAAGCCTATAGTCAGAGAAGATATTTATGCTGGCACTAACGGCATCATTGAATCTTTGTGGGTTGAGCTAAATAGTGAAGGAGCTAATTCTAAACGCATATTGGTGGGAGTATGCTATAAACCACCAAATATAGCTGAAAGTGAGGAAATACAATTATTGTTACAGATTGGAAATGCAGCTAAGCATGGGCAAGTTCTAATAATTGGAGACTTTAATTACCTTGAAATAAACTGGATAAATGAGACCAGCAGCTCAGCTAAGAAGAGCAGGTTCTTGAGTACACTCGGGGATCATTATCTGGCCCAGGTAATACAAGAACCTACTAGAAATGGGGCCATCTTGGATTTAGTCATCGCAAGTAATATTGATATAATATCAAATGTTAAAATAGGGGAACCCTTGGGGAACAGTGATCACAACATAGTATCATTTGAGATTGAATACAAAAAACAGAGCTGTAAGGGGCCAACAAAAACTCTACATTTTAAAAGGGCTAACTTTAATGGGCTACGGGCAGCAATACTACATATAGACTGGGACAAAGAACTTACAGGGAAAAATACTGAAAATAAATGGACAACATTCAAATCCTTACTAAATAAACATACTCATCGGCATGTACCATGTGGAAATAAAATGAATAGGAGTAAATCATATCCCATGTGGCTTAACAATGACTTAAAGATCATGATGAGGAAAAAGAAACACGCGTTTAAATTATACAAGAAGGAGGGAACAGAGGCAGCTTTATGTGACTATAAGGAAAACAACAAGGCTTGCAAAAGGGCTATTAGACCGGCTAAAATAGAAAATGAGAAGTCAGTAGCAATGGAAAGTAAGACTAACCCTAAAATATTTTTTAAATATATTAATGGGAAGAAGGTCAGGAAGGAAGCTATATGACCATTACAATGTGACACAGGCCATCTGATAATTAGTGACCAGGAAAAGGCAGATGAGCTAAATAGGTTCTTTTTGTCAGTATACACAAGGGAGGTACCAGTGGTTGGGACACCGCAACACAATGGGGCTACACTACCTTTACTAAATAATTGGTTAACGCAGGAAGAAATCCAAAAGAGATTTGAGAAAATAAATGTTAATAAAGCCCCAGGTCCTGATGGAATACATCCAAGGGTACTGAGGGAGCTGGGTTCTGTAATAGCCAAACCATTATATCTAATCTTTCAAGACTCACTCACTACAGGGTCTCTACCGGATGACTGGAGAAAAGCAGAGGTGATACCTATATTTAAGAAGGGATCTAGAGCAAATCCTGCGAATTATAGACCAGTGAGACTCACATCGGTAGTTGGGAAGCTTTTAGAAGGGTTAATAAGGGACAGAATACAAGAATATGTCTATTTGAACAAGATCGTAGGTAGCAGTCAACAGGGATTTATTAAGGATAGCTCGTGTCAGACCAATCTAATTAGTTTTTATGAGGAGGTTAGTAGGAACTTGGATCAGGGCAACTCAGTGGATGTAGTCTTTTTAGATTTTTCAAAGGCATTTGATACAGTGCCACATGAAAGACTAGTGAGCAAACTAAGGGATACAGGAATCGCAGTAAATATCTGCTCATGGATCGAGAGCTGGCTAAAAGACAGGAAGCAAAGGGTTGTTGTGAATGGAACATACTTCGATTGGTCTAATGTGATAAGTGGGGTTCCTCAAGGTTCAGTATTAGGTCCTCTACTTTTTAACATTTTTATTAATGATATAGAAGTAGGACTCGAAAGTAGTGTCTCCATTTTTGCTGATGACACTAAGTTGTGCAAGGTAATAAAATCAGATAATGATGTACTTTCCCTACAAAGGGATTTGCATAAATTAGAGAAATGGGCAGCTAAATGGCAGATGAGATTTTATACAAATAAATGCAAGGTTATGCATTTGGGAAGGAAAAATAGCCATGCAATCTATAATCTTAATGGAGCAAATCTTGGTGTATCAGATATTGAAAGGGATTTGGGAGTGCTTGTAGACAACCACCTAGGTAACAGCGCTCAAAGCCAAGCAGCAGCTGCAAAGGCAAGTAAAATATTAGCATGTATTAGGAAGGGTATAGAATCAAGGGAAGCAAATATAATTCTGCCAATATACAAATCCCTAGTACGCCCTCATTTGGAATATGGAGTACAATTTTGGGCACCACTTCATAAAAAAGACATTTTAGAGCTGAAAAAAGTACAGAGAAGGGCTACAAAACTAATAAGGGGAATGGAGGGGCTAAGTTATGAAGAAAGACTAACCAAATTAAACTTATTTTCGCTAGAAAAAAGGCGTCTACGAGGGGATATGATTACATCCAGGGTCAATATAAGGGTCAATATAAGGCTTTGTCAAGTGAACTTTTTGTAGCATTAGATTTTCAACTGACAAGAGGACACCCTTTGAGGTTAGAGGAAAAAAGATTTCACCTTAAACAAAGAAAAGGGTTCTTCACAGTTAGGGCTGTTAAACTGTCTCTACCAAAGGAGGGGGTAACAGCGAATTCGATAGACAACTTCAAAAAGGGGTTAGATATATTTTTGAATAAAGAGAGCATTCAAGGCTATCCTAGATAACTAGCAAAGGAATATTGATCCAGGGAGAAATTTGATCGCCAGTTTCTGGGGTCAGGATGGAATTTTGCTTTTTTCCCCTTATGAGACAATTGGCAAAGTTTCAATGGTTTTTTTTTTCTGTTTGCCTTCCTCTGGATCAATTAACAATTAATAATAAATAGTGCACATTAAAAAGATCAATAGAGATCTAAAAAGGTTGAACTTGAGGGACTAACTCTTTATTCATCCTCCAATACTATACTATTAATAATTATTTAATCAACAAATTAATTAATAAGAGTCAGAACTGGATGCCTTCTGTGTGTTGCAACAATACTCCCACACACCCAAATATACTCTTTTCAGGCATGGATAGACTTATTCCTAACAGAAACGCATAGTGGATTACATTTATTATCTCTTTGACTGCTAGTAGGTTTCAAATTCTGAGTATTAAAGATGTTATTATTTATTTAACTTGGAATTTGTGGTATATCACTCTCAGTGGTCTCATCTCTTCTTTGTGTAATTAACTAAAAGAGAAAATCCCATTAAAAAATCAAACTTTTTTGCATTTGTGAATGTGCATACAATATTCTGTTGAAAAAAACTTTTTGTAAAACAAATGGTATAAGAAAACATTTTAAAAGATATAAACAACTTTGCTCGGTCATTAGATATTCCACAAAACTGCCCCATTCTTCTCTATATTTTTCTTGTTTAGACAGGCAGCAATAGCATTAGACTACCCGAGCTTCTCCCATTTTCTGTTAATTCCTATTGTAATAAAGCAAAAACTAAAATCTCATTCCACCATTTTTGTAAAACAATTTAATACTTCATAATGTGTTTAGAATAACAAACTATTTATTTTCACAATACAAAATGAAAAACATGTAAGTAACGTTGACACTTAGAAACATGAGCCTTTGCTTAGTTATATATTTACACCTAGCTATTTTTTTTAACTTTTACTTATTTTTGCCTTGCTTATTCATAAAAATGAAAATCCAGTTTCACTAACAAAAATAGATAAAATCAATCAGTATTTCTTATTGTAATGGTATGGCCTTAGGGCCAGATCATAAGAATTGGGAACAACAATCTCTTTTTAATAGAACAGTTGACAAATAGAGCAGCTAAAACAACAAAATAATTAATAATTAAAAAGCAATATAAACTAAATACAAAGCATATCTGAATCAGGAAACTATGCAAGAGCAGGGGACATGCATGATCAATTTGCTATCAGCATGTAACATAGTGAAGGAAATATGGCAAAACATATATATTTTTAAATGTTTCTAAACTGTTTAAGGTCATTGTGAAACTGGGAAGTCAAGTATGGGATTCTCACTATAAAGGGAAGTTGGCAAGGAAAGATACGAGCATTTCATTAGTTTTTCCTAATGATAAATTAAACAACATCTGAAAGCTAAATTTGTGAAGAGGACAGAAGAAAGAGAAGAGACAGTGGCGTAGCTAGACCTTTTGCTGCCCGGGGCTACCCTTGAGATTGTCGCCCCCCAACATCGCCCTGGCACCCCGTCATGAGCTACTGAGAAGAGATCAACTTTAAAAGTCCTTATCATCTAAAAAGGCAATCTTTTCTATGCGATCAAAACAAAAGCAGAAAAAGATCAAAACATCTGTTTCAGTTGGGTGAGTCCAAAATGATAACTGACAAGTCAAAGGATCTCTGAAATATATAAATTTCAGCAAAGTTTATATGAATACATCTTGTAATAGTAGTAACTAAATTCAAGTTATTGTCCAATTGTTTTACACAGATCTAAATAAAAACATTCGTATAGATCTATACTTTAAATATGTTTCTCTGTTTAAATTTGATGAAAAAATATTCTTAAAGAAATATAGCCGATAATCTAAAGCTATATGGAGACCAGACTGACATTTTTACAAGCAGTCAGTTAAAAGACAACTATTCATCAAAACAAAATGTACTTAAAAACATACAGATATACATCTTTTTAGCTTATTTTTTACTTTAAACCAGCCTTTTACTTATTTTAATTACATCCCAGCAATTATATTTTTTACCAAGGAACAATATTAAAAGTAATGGTGTGGGTTGCCTGTTTTAAGACCTATCTATCGTGGGTGAACCTACATGGTAGAGCCCACAGCTTCATTGAAATACTCAAGCCCCTTCACCATGACAAGGTAGCAATCCAGAAGGGGATGTATATATATATGTGTATATATATATATATATATATATATATATATATATATATATATATATACATACCTCAATTAGCCATAAAATCCAACCCCAACACAAAAGGCCATTAAAAAAGCTCCATGACATTACTGAATTAATGAAGTTTTTATGAAGTGGAGATTGGAATCTAACATAAGTTTATTCAAATTACCGTCTGCGGTCCAGTGGTTAGGATTTAACCGATGCGACCTGGTTCTATTCCAGTCAGGGAACAAAGAGGTTACACCACCCTGAAACCATGCAGGGTTGGGCCAGGTCAGCACTTGGTTGGGAGACCACCTGGGAATACCAGGAGCTATATGCTTCGGCAACCCACTCCAGTATCTCTGCCATGAAAACCAAATGGATTAGCATGGTGTGTTGTGGTCCATAAGGTCACGGAGAGTCAGACATGAGTGAGCTATGCTAACAAACACTGTAAATCATTATTCTGTTAAATCTGTTGAACAGGAAAAAATACAGGTGACTATGAACCAAGCAAAACTAGCAATGAGAAATAAACAGACACAGTTTATGTCTGAAGAATCAGATAATTAAATCGACTTACAGTTATCTACTAAACCAGGCACAAACACATCCAAAACTTAATAAGCATTCTTTTTAGCCTCCCAAAAAGCAAAGCGACAGAAAATGTATGAAAATATACAAATTGTGAGATATCTTAAAAAGGTGAGAGAATGGTGTGGTTAAAAATTAAATTAGAGGACATGACTCAAACAAATTGATAAATGGATCTAGAATTACATGAGATTAACAATTATGCATAATTGATGGAATAACAAGAAGATTTGGACAACCAAACCAGATGTCATAATTTATGTCTAAAAAAATTTGAGATGATTACAAATATCAACCAAATCTAGGTGCAACTATAAGAACTGCTAGTTCCCAAAATTTAAATGACAGAACTACAAATGCATTGACACAGAGCACCAAGACTTACATTAAAGACAGGAGAGCCTCCCAGGGATGTAATTATATGTATGCAGTACTTTGAAATTAAATATGAAATTCTGAAGGCATCCAGAGACAAACAAAAATCACTGGAAGGAATTACTCGAATATACATCCAGATGTTTCTCCACGTATTTACTTAGGCATAGGCACCTCAGGGTTCCCTGGTGGTGGCCCAGTGGTTAGGACTCAGTGCTTTCACCGCTGTTGGGCCTGGTCAGTACTCAGATGGAAGACCACCTAGGAACACTAGGAGCTATATGCTGTGGCACACTGGAGAAGGAACTTGCAACCCACTCCAGTATCTCTGTCATGAATACCAAGTGGATCAGCATGACCATGGACATAAAGATGTTCCGGTGTATTATAGTCCATGAGGTACAACACAAAAAAAGTCACCTTAGGCATATCACCAATCACCTATCCATTGCAAATGTGGCTACCCATTAAATCTCATTGTACAAATAAATGGCATCATTATATCAATGAAAGGTGAAGGTGAAGCCTTTCTGAGCAGAGTAGGCCTCACACTACCTTTGCCAGAAAGATGCTGTCTTAAATATTCTTTGAAAGAATCAACACACTCACTTATAACTAATACTTCAGGCTGGACTGAAATGCCAGTAGTGGAAAAATATAAATAACAGAGAATCCGAACAAACAAAGAAACTGATTACAAATCAAGACTCCTGTCATAGCATACCTATGATTGATTTATCTTCAAATTCCAAAAACAAACATAAAATGTTATAGCTAAGTTAAACATTTTTATCACACAATGTGAAAGTTCTTAACAACACTTCTACAAACATTCTATTTTTGCAGGAAACACACTTTTCCAAACCTTCTTTTCCTTAATGTTTAGATAAAAACATCCCTATATACATATTGGGATCTTATAAGGTGAAGAGACAGTTTACATACATTTCTCCCTTGCAAATGAAATTCATAATCCTAGTGGGAACTGTGTAACCAAACTATAAGGATAGTAAATGTATATGCATCAAACACAAACAGAAAATAATTATTCAACCGACTTGGAGGGAAGGTGCTTAAAATCAAGCAAGTCATACTCATTATGAGAGGTGACTTTAATGTAGCTCTAATATACTGTACGTATTATACAAATATAAAGATATATTAAATAAACACCAAATGTCATCAGAGTCAGGAGGTATAACATGTTTATCACACTGGCTACAGATGCTGCATATGCATAATACCTGATACAATATCCTACAGTAAGGTTTTTATACTTTCTAATCTCATGTTCGTAATAGCTATTTCACCTATTAATTACATTATGATGACCATCAATAACTACCACAAATTTTGAGTACATACATTCATCACATATATAGTTGTGGATCTTGAGAATGTTCAGAACGTTTGCAATGTTGGTCACGCTTTTGCGGCCCTTGCGAAGCGAGGCGAGCAGTCATTTGTGAGCCTTGCGAAGCGAGTCATTGAGGCACAATACTGTGAGGCACGTGGGACTTAGGCTGCAATGACCGAAGCATGCAAACCTTATCACAAGGCACGCAGTTTCCTAATTTAATGGCCAAAATTGTTTATTGCGGGTAACTCTAACAACCCAATAAAAAACAGCCAACTAATTAAAGCAAAATAATAACACACTCACACACAGCACAGGGGGAGAGCTAGGAAGCCTGTGAGTGAGGTTGTAAGCGAATTTGAGCAATATTGGGTGCAAGGAAGAAAATGGCGGACAAAAAAAATGTAAAAATTCTGAAACAGGAAGAAAACGAGGCTGAGAAATGCCAGGCACGCTGGACTTAGAAAATACATGACACCGAAGACAGTAACACACAAGCACAACACGGTACTTAGAAAATACACAAGAGCGAAAACAGTAACACAAACGCCAGGTACGCAGGACTTTAAAAATAAAACCAACGACAGCGAGCGGCACGCAAAGATTCAGCAAACACACAGAGGGGAAAGACACATGGAAGGGACAGGTGGAAGATGCTGGAAAGAGACACATGCCATTCCCAAGCACAAAAGTTGCAGGTTAATGAGGCCTGCAATGAGCAGAGAAGCCACTCTTGATGAGCATGCGATGAGCACCTTCGGCACGCATCCATAGGCCAGTACAGTAGACGAGAGGAGAGGCTTGCAATGATCGCCTTTAGCGCTGAAGGTGATCATCGCGGAGCACAAAAGTTGTGGGTTCACAAGGCCTGCAATGAGCGGCGAAGCGAGGCCTGTACAGTATACGGAGGGAGAGAAGGCAGTTAGCGCGGATCTCGAGATGAGCGCCGAAAGTACAAAATTCCCTGCCTTACAATTTTTGACGGGCAAGTTCCTAGTATTATAGAATAGTTGCATCATGCCGTTATTGAGATTTCATTAACTAACAATTTAAACAATTACAATATATAGCAATAAATTGGAAATTAAATTCCTAATCAACACAATACCAATATACAGAGAGAGATATTGGTGCTCAATTCCAAGTCCCTCTCTGTGCAATCATGCACAATTTGCTATGGCACAAGGAGCAAGTACAAAATTAATAACCCAAGTCTAAAGCCAGAGAAAAACTGGTATTTCATACCAAATCCCTCTGTCTCTATATGTGCACAAATCATGGGTTTAGTTATTTTAAGAGACCACTACTAAAGAGGAGATACATATACAAATTATCCACAACCTACATATTTCCAACCTTATAGCCCAATAAAATCAGACTTTATTTCAACATTTAAAATATAGGCACACCCATGTGTATTAAAAAGTGAGGATCAGTTAGTCATCGGACGGAAATATATACAAATAAAAGTATATTCATTTTAAATCTAAAGTATATTAACTAATTAGCAACATTTATATGCATATTATAAATGTAAGTATTAAGGCTCTATTGCCTTTAACATATATTCTTGGCAATGTCTTCCCAAATAAAGGACCCTTCCAAAGCATGTCTACAAACTACCCTGTAATGGATGATCAAACACATCCTTACTGTTATACAGCCTATTACAGTGCCTTGCAAAAGTATTAACCCCCTTTGACTTTTTTCCTATTTTGTTACATTACAGCCTTAAGTTCAATGTTTTGTTAATCTGAATTTTATGAACACAATAGTCTAAGTTGGTGAAGTGAAATGAGAAAATTATATACATAAAACAATTTTTTAGAAATAGAAAACTGGCATGTGCGTATGTATTCACCCCCTTTGTTATGAAGCCCATACAAAAGCTCTGGTGCAACCAATTACCTTCAGAAGTCACATAATTAGGGAAATGATGTCCACCTGTGTGCAATATAAGTGTCACATGATCTGTCATTACATATACACACCTTTTTTGAAAGGCCCCAGAGGCTAGAACACCTAAGCAAGACGCACCAATAACCAAACACTGACATGAAGACCAAGGAACTGTCCAAACAAGTAAGGGACAATGTTGTTGAGAAGTACAAGTCAGGGTTTGGTTATAAAAAAATATCCAAATCTTTGATGATCACCAGGAGCACCATCAAATCTATCATAAACAAATGGAAAGAACATGGCACAACAGCAAACCTGCCAAGAGACGGCTGCCCACCAAAACTCACAGACCGGACAAGGAGGGCATTAATCAGAGAGGCAGCACAGAGACCTAAGGTAACCCTGGAGGAGCTGCAGAGTTCCACAGCAGAGACTGGAGTATCTGTACAGGTTAGGTCTCAAAGTCTTACAGGCTTCAATTACAAGTTGTGATCAGACCTACATTCCAGAATAATTCAATATTAATTCTATATTAATAAAGCCGTAAATATAATATTCTATCACATGCGAGTTACAGTATATTTATTAACACATTGATTGCAGGGATCGAAATAACACAAAAATATACATGAAATTAAGTATTTTTCTGAGGCAATTTGTGGGCTTGAGAATGTTGTGCTATTAATTCTAAGACCTAACATCACTTTCCCTATTAATAAAAGTTCAGTATTGATATTATATTGGCATTTTAAGTGCTACGTTTTGGACTTTACCCCCCTTGTGGGTTCTCTCCAACGCTCGTAGGACTTTGGGCTCCATTTGCGTGTTACGGGCTTGCTCACGAGTGATTTAATAGCATGATTGGAATTGTAGCGGTTACGGGCTTGAGAGAACAAAGGATTTGTGACCACGATGTTCAAAGTTCAAAGTCTTGTAGACATTTTACGGCCTTGCTGAGCTCTAACCGGCAAGTCGGCGGTGGCCTTCGTTAAGGGGCTAACTTAATAGCCGTATGTCCTACTTTCAGCGTTACCGTCCACGTTTTAACATGTAGTCCACATTTAATAAGGCTGATGGTATGGTAGTCAAAGTTACTATTGCTATATTTAGTTTAATAGGGGGTAAAACCACACAGCTCACACTTTACAGCATCCTCCTTGCTTGAGAGCTCAATGTGCCCCTCTTTCAATTTTAAACCTGGCTCCTGGCATCCTTACTCGCACCCCCCCCCCCCTTTCCCCCACCCTGTCCCTAAATAGATTCCTCAGGGGAAATGTACAGCTTATACTTAAAATGTTGAAATAAAGTCTGATTTTAATTAACATTTATCCACAAGGGCCCCCATTTAATTGCAAGCCCATAATTACCTTCAAACTGAACTTTTGGCTGCGGGTTCCACATTTTTTACATATATAAATGTATTTAATTGACTCAAGCCCGCAATTACATGCTCACAGTCCCAACACGCAATCATGAACCCCAACGTATCATTTCAGGGCATGATCAATTAAGAAAGCCCGTAAGTTACAATTTAGACAGAGCCAAAAGTAAATGAGACCATCATCAAGACATCAGTAAAACATGAAGTTTAATCTACAATTAATTTGTGTTCAGAAGTCCGATTTGCAATCCAGACTAGCAATCTAAAAATGTAGAAATCAATTCAAATCAATAAATCAATTGCTCTTGTCCATGCGGTTTCCATGATATGTATTAACTCTGTGATTCCAAGAAACAATACAACACGGAAATATAAAACGTAAAAAAATGTTTTTTTATTGCAGATTTGCGAGCTTGAGACTGTTGTGCAATCAATTCTAATGCCTTTCATTACTTTCCCAGAATTATTAAACAGTAGAGTGCTTTCATTTGCTTTTGCAGTGTTACGAACAGGTGTTTAACCCACTTGCGAGTCCTATCTAGTACTTGTATAAATAAATATGGATTTTGCATCTTTAGCACTGGTAACATTTACAAACTTGAAACATCTAAGGAGATAGAAAAAAAATAGTGATCTATATTGCTGGTATCCTAGGTGCTTAACACCCCTTATGATATCAAAAAAATATATATGTACAAAAAACTTTAATTGGATACTCTGGATCCGGAAACTACGCCGCTTAAAATTTGTAAAAAAGACTGTATAGAGATACTTAGATAATTGATGTATATGAATTGTGGAATATTTTCATATTCCTTGATCATAACGTGATTTGTTGTGCACAATCCTCATAAATCAGAATATACTGATCCTCCTGTTTCATACAGGATATACTGATAATCACAGGATTGTTACCAAAAAATATATATAAAAAGTCATGTGTATCTATATACATATAAATATGTTCAATAATAAAGCTCTCCATTGAAGCTCTCCATTAACTCTCCATTAATAGAGCATAATATAATATATAATGGAGAAATAGAGTAAAAGAGTAAACCAATAGAGTAAAAATGAGATATCACTTAAATAAGTGTTAAACTTAGCTTTCAGTAGTCTTAGGTTCAGATATTGGTTGAAAAATATGTTGCCAACGGCCGTTTCGTCCCTCCACGTGGGCTTCTTCTAAGGCTTTTAACTTTGACTGGCTTTTCAGGCCTATTTAAGGCCTATGGATCGCTTCCGTGATTGAATTACGTTGAATTACGTCATGACATAATGACGTTCTTTCGAAATTGAATTAACTTTATTTGTATCAATAGAGGTTGAATCAGCGACAAAGAATACAAATTCCTGTGAATAAGCACTGAATAAAAAATAAGGGGCACCAAGAATGCAGAATATATATACAGAAAATATGCAAATGCCCCAGAGGTCCACATACACTATCAATAAAGTGTTTCATTGACTTTGAGGATAAAATTACCCAAAGAAAAAGAGGTTATATATTTTATCTCACATAATGTGAAATTGATTTATGTCAGGATATAAGGAGGTAGCACTCTACCAAAGTCCCACAGCTAAACATATTTACCCATATTTGTTAAGAATGAGTGATATATGATGGAGATAATGATAAGTGATAATGAAAGATGAGTGATCGAATGTAATAATGTATAATAAAAAAGGGGATTAACGTGTGTATTATACTAGACTTCATAATTGAATAGTAAAAAAAAAAATTTTTTTTTAAATAAATAAAAAAACTCCAAATAATCTAATGTACTGAAAGTGTTGACGTGAAATACTGGGGGTGGACTATATATCATAGTCCTATATTACAAAACTGTGATGATGTGAATTGGAGGGTAAATATATTTGGATATCTCTGTAAAGGATGCCTGCTCTAAAGAAAGGCAGAATATGAGTATCCTTCGTTTAGGCCCATGGGGTATTTGCTATTTAGTGTAACTATCCATTTGCTCTCTTTTTGGAGTAAAATCTAATCTATATTTCCTCCTCTCGGCCCTATAGATAGTTTTTCTAGGACTTGAAACTTCATTACCTCAGCCTGATTCTGATGAAAGTTATTTATATGTCTAGATACAGTAGTATCCAGAATTTTTTTTATTGAATAGACACTACGTTGGCGTTCCGGCGCTGATTCAACCTCTGTTGATACAAATAAAGTTAATTCAATTTCGAAAGAACGTTATTACGTCATGACGCTACGCATTACTACGTCCTCAATATAATTCAATCACGGAAGCAATCCATAGGCCTTATATAGGCCTGAAAAGCCAGTCAAAGTTAAAAGCCTTAGAAGAAGTCCCCGTGGAGGGATGAAACGGCCCGTTGGCAACATATTTTTCAACCAATATCTGAACCTAAGACTACTGAAAGCTAAGTTTAACACTTATTTAAGTGATATCTCATTTTTACTCTATTGGTTTACTCTTTTACTCTATTTTTCCATTATATATTATATTATGCTCTATTAATGGAGAGTTAATGGAGAGCTTCAATGGAGAGCTTATCAGCGCTACGGAATATGTTGGCGCGTTATAAATAAACAATACTAATTGAACAGCAGGTATACTGTCACTATTGTTTCAAATACTGCTATACTGCTAAGTGTATTTTGCTCTGATCTAGTAGTGTGATCTCTCCTCCATATAGATACTTGAGACATTTAATAGAGTAATCCATAAGAGACAATAGAGCCTTTCAGTCAAACTCCTAACGTCTTTTGATATCAGATTTTTTCTATTGTCAATTTGTTTTTATTTATATTTATATAGATACCTGTGACTTTTTATATATATTTTTTGGTAACAATCCTGTGATTATCAGTATATCCTGTATGAAACAGGAGGATCAGTATATTCTGATTTATGAGGATTGTGCACAACAAATCACGTTATGATCAAGGAATATGAAAATATTCCACAATTCATATACATCAATTATCTAAGTATCTCTATACAGTCTTTTTTACAAATTTTAAGCGGCGTAGTTTCCGGATCCAGAGTATGCAAATAACGTTTTTTGTACATCTAAGGAAATAGGACGGAGTTACGTTTTTGACAACCACAGTATTTTCAGCCTGTAACTCGCAATTGGAATGCAAGTAGTTAAAAGTAGCCAATTTCATATCAGTAACATTTACAGGCCCCATTACAGGCTCATGATTTGGGCAAATAAATAGGGGCCCAAGTCAGCCCAGTAAGTCGGCCTGGTAACTAGTACATTTATGAAAATATAATATAAACTGGCATTGTTAAATGATTAATTAATAAGGCAATCAAAAATAATTTTGACATTAGTGCGATAAATAAACTCAATAAGTTAGCCATGCAACAAGAAGATACCAAATTTGATACTTTTAGAAATATTTTTAAACTAGAGGAGAACTGAGTTAATGTATGATGCAATGACATCATTAAGAAACGCAACTCAACTTTATTATGTACAGGCTAAGAAGTCTAATACTATGTTGGCAAGATATTTACTAAGATAGAGAACAAAAACATGAATTGAATGTATTAAAGATAAAAAGAAAACATGCTCCACATGCCACAATCTATAAAAATAATGAAGCACCAATAGCTACAGAATAAAACATTTCTAGGTTTTAGAATTGCATAAATTATCAAAACCCGCAACAAATAAGGCTGTAAAGAAGCAAATTAGTTATCAAGAGATACATTTCATAGTGTCAATCATTATAGGCTGAAGTAGGAAAAGGAAGGTAATTAAGAGTGTATGATAGGAGTTAATTAGAAACACCATGATAGAATGATTTGAAATATGCTTAAATACTTTAATAAAAGGGTTACTTATTGAATACTTCTGCAGATTAGTGCAGTAAATATATAGTAACTGGGTATCTCAGTAGATCCAGGTTTATACACCATATTTTCTTATACATTATTGTTGTTCAGGCCTTCTGTTGGGTTTGACTCTCGGTGACCATAAGGACGCAGATTGCCAAGCATATTTGTGTCTGGTTGTGCTTATCCATGTGGTTTTCTTGACATAGGTACTGGAGTGGGTTGCCAGTTCCTTCTCCAGTGGACCGTGATTTGTCTGACCGCTCTGCTATGACCTGCCCATCTTGGGTGACCCTACATGATATACTGTAGCTCACAGCTTCAGTGAGGAACACTAGCCCCTTCACCACAACAAGGTAGTGATCCAGAAAGGGCTGTAAATTCTGGCATACTCTAAAATGTTAAAACTTTATGACTCAAGAATGTATGTCTTTGACCCACATTTTGATTTATCCCAGATACTGTATGCACTTTGTGTGTAAACAAGTAATGACATCTGAGATAAAAATAACTTAAATCATGTATAACCAACAATTACACTAAAGTTAGTGCTAGCCATTTTCATTAAATTGTTTTGCTAGATACATATGATGCACCCAAATTTACAGATTCTCATTTAATTAATGTCCCTCAGAATATATTTAGATGATAAGGACAATTTTTTAAAATGTTCATACTTTGTAGATGATAAACTCACCTAATGCCCTAGGACCAGTTATATTTCTGAATTTGGAGTATCTGAATATGAATATATCACATATATAGTTGTCAGTGTATGGACGTTTGCGAAGTTGGTCACGTTTTGCAACACAGTTGTGGCCCGTAGGCCCGCAAGCCTAGTGAATCAAGGCGAGCAGTTGAGGCACGCAGGACTTAGGCTGCAATGAGCGCCAAAGGCGAGCAGTCGACCAGGCGGGACTTAGGCTGCAATGAGCGCTGAAGGCAAGCAGTTGAGGCAAGCGGGACTAACGACCCATACGACTTAGGACCAAAACCTGTACATGCACTGTGCACCTCGCAAAATTACGACTTTAACGGCCGAACCACAAAACTGAAATGACATGAAAAAAAAAAACAAATATGCCTCAAATTAACTTACACACACACAATGGGAGTGGCAGGGAGCCTGTGAGTGAGGTTGCAAGTTAATTTGATGCATATTTGCCATTTTTTCACAATCAAAAATCGCCTAAGCATAAAAAATGGCTGTCGAAAAAACTCAAAACGATGAAAACCAGGCCCAAGGACGTAAAACTAGCCCGAAGGGCGTTAAAGTAGCCTAAAGGATGTAAAAAATAGCCCTAAGCAGTAACACTTGCCAAAAGGCAGTAACACTTTACTGTGCCAATGCCACAAAAAAGCCTAGTTACAATATACCCGACAACACCTTGACACGCCTCACAGCTTCTGGCACACTGTAATTTGGAGTGACAAGACCAAAATAGAGCTTTATGGTCTCAACCATAAGCGCTATGTTTGGAGAGGGGTGAACAAGGCCTATAGCGAAAAGAATACCATGCCCACTGTGAAGCATAGTGGTGGCTCACTGATGTTTTGGGGGGGGGGGGGGGGCGGGTGAGCTCTAAAGGCACAGGGAATCTTGTGAAAATTGATGGCAAGATGAATGCAGCATGTTATTAGAAAATACTGGCAGACAATTTGCATTCTTCTGCACAAAGGCAGCGTATAGGACGCTCTTGGACTTTCCAGCATGTAAATGACCCTAAGCACAAGGTCAAGTTGACCCTCCAGTTGTTACAGCATAAAAAGGTGAAGGCTCTGGAGTGGCCATCACAGTCTCCTGACCTTAATATCATCGAGCCACTCTAGGGAGATCTGAAACGTGCGGTTCATGCAAGACGACCAAAGACTTTGCATGATCTGGAGGCATTTCGTGAAGATGAATGGGCAGCTATACCACCTGCAAGAATTAGGGGCCTCGTAAACAACTATTACAAAAAACTGCATGCTGTCATTGGTGCCAAAGTTGTCAATACACAGTATTAACAATGTTTGAAAAGGAATATTATTTTTTGTCTTTGTTGCCATGCTTTGTTGAATATGAATCCCAGCAGACTTGCGGCCACAAATGACAGTATTGGCTACCAACTATGTGCCACCAGCCAATGTACTACATAACATCCTCATGTCCCCCAATGTGTCCCCTATCAATTACAGCTCTGTACAGTGCTGCATTGGATATATATTTACCCCTAAAGTTCCGCCGCGGCTCCTTAAAGCGAGCGTGACACACTAACGGTTATTCCAAGCCGCAGAGGTACTGTAAGTACCCTCGCGGCAACTAACATTGACCCCCCCCATGCTGCGGGCCCCCCCCCCTTGTAGTGGGGTCCCCTTCGGTGCCACTGTTGCATTCAAAATTAAAATTTCCAGCCCTGTGCGGGTCCTGAAAGGACCTTAAAAGGTTCTTAAAGGACCCGCGATCAATAAAACTATTAACCCATGTACTAAAAGTACCTCTCATGGGGGTCGCACCCCCTAGGAAAAAAAGAAACATGAATTTAGTCACAAATAAACACAACCTAAAGAAATACACATTCTAAATATTAAATTTACCTTTCCACCATGTCCCCGTCCTTCATCTTGTCTCCGGCTAGGTCCCTGTAAAAAAGAAACATTACATTAGTACACACAAATACACATACACAAGACATAATAAAGTAAACATTCTAAATATGAAACTTACCCGTCCTTGTCATGGTGGAAAGGTAAGTTTCATATTTAGAATGTGTATGTCTTTAGGTTGTATTTATTTGTGACTAAATTTATGTTTCTTTTTTTCCTAGGGGGTGCAACCTGCAGATGGGACATCTAAGCAAGTTAAGTGGTCTTATTTATTCTATGTTAGGTTAGATGTAGGCTTTTTAAATTATTGTAGATAGAGTTTGATGTTTTGTAGATAGGGGGTGATGTTTAATAGATAGGGGGTAATGTTTAATAGATAGCGGTTATGTTTAATAGTTAGGGTTTGATGTATTGTAGATAGGGGTGATGTTTAGATAGGGGGTAATGTTTAATAGATCGGGCAATGTATTGTTGTTAGGGTTGAATGTATTGCAGATAGGGGTTAATGTTTGGTATATAGGGCATAATGTTTCATAGATAGGGGGTAATGTTTTATATATGGGGTAATGTATTGGGGTTAATAATATGTAATGAGGGGTATATTTGTAATGTATTTATTGATGTACTGTGATGTTATGTGTATGTATTTTCTTTGTAGGTGTTTAATTCATAGACCCTTATGGCTCTGATTGGGTTAAAGAGAGGCTTATGGGGGTCTAGATGGAACCCATAAGTGATTGAGTTAAATAGGCTTGGATGTGGTTAGATAGGCTAAGATGGGGTTGCATAGGCCTAGATAGGGATAAATAGACCCCGTTATGATTATTAGGTCCAGATAGGGTTAAATAGGCTTAGTTGGGGTTAAATAGGCCCAGTTAGGGTTAAATAAGCCCAGTTGGGGTTAAATAGGTCCAAATAGGGTTAAATAGGCGGTTAGGTTTAAATAAGCCCAGTTAGGGTTATTAGGTCCAGATAGGGTTAAATAGGCCAAGTTAGGGTTAAAAAGGCCCAGTTAGGGTTATTAGGTCCAGATAGGGTTAAATAGGTGCCGTTGGGGTTTAATAGGCCCAGTAAGGGTTAAATAAGCCCAGTTGGGGTTAAATAGGTCCAAAAAGGTTTAAATAGGCCCAGTTATGGTTATTAGGTCCAGATAAGGTTAAATAGGCCCAGTTAGGGTTAAAAAAGCTTAGTTAGGGTTATTAGGTCCAGATAGTGTTAGATAGGCCTAGTTATGGTTAAATAGGCCCAGTTAGGGTTAGATAGGCCCAGTTAGAGTTAAATAGGATTTAGTATGGGTTAATGGGGTATAGTTAGGGTCAAGGGGTTAATTAGGTATAGTTAGGGTTAATAGTGTAGTGTAGTGCTTAGACTTTTACATGTGGGTCCTGGAGGACCCTCATGGCACTTATGGGGTTAACCTAGGGGTTAATAGTGTCCTATAGGGGTCTATATAGAACCGTATTGGATTAAGTGGTTTAATTTTAGTCTCATAGGGGTCTATATTGACCCCCATGAGTGATGGGGTAAAGTTTAGGTGCCAGGGGGGTACTTATAGTACCTCCACAGCTTGAGGTAACCATTAGTGTGCTGATGGCCCATTAAGGACACGTGGCAGGAAATTCAAACCTCACAATTCCCCAGGCTTGAATTTTGAAATCAAGCCCACTGCAGGAAATTTAAATGTTGTAGATGCTGCGAGAGGTCCCGATCGGTCACGCAAGCTGTGCCGGAGCCCTCGGCCGCAAAGGAATAGAATAGGGAAGTAGCTGGCGGCCACCCTTTGCGGCCACTCAGCTCCTACGGCCATTATTAGAATGAATCCCTAAGTGTGTAAAACTTTGATTGACGTTATGTTATTTGTTGTAAGCAATTCATAAACATATTTGGCATTATGTAAGAATTAAAGGGGTATTATGGCCAGCAAAGTCCTGATAGTTAGTGGAGCAACAATACATCAAGATATTGACACCCATTTTTTCTGAGAAGCTTACCTATTGAGATTTACTTATTTAAATGTAGCCATGGTTGCATAGAAAGAAAGTGGAAATTCTGATAATGATTAGTGAACTGCAGGTGGATCTATGGTGGAAGTTTGGACCTTGCAAGCATGTGAGAGATGCTTGCCTTTTTATTGACTGCAATTAACCCCTCAAAGTTTTCTCAGATTGAAATAATAGGATAAAATGTTGTATGACTTATAGAGGGTCAATCTATAATTTATTGTAAGAACAATTAATACAGATAAAAAATGGGATTTCTTAAAGAAACACAGCCTGATCTATGAATATGGAGGACTAGCAATTGTAAAAGACTTGGCATTAACAATTTGGCAAGCAATAAGGCTTTCTTGTGTAAGCAAACTCTTAAATAATTTAGAATATGTGCATAAACGTCTATCAGTGTGTGTAGTCTATAAACAACATAAAGAATGGAACCTCTATAATCATTAGTAAACTTCAGGTGAAATCATAAGGGAATCTTGGATAATGCAAGCCCGTGAGAGAGGCATGCTTGATTGCTAGTTACAATTTACCCATTGAAGTTTTAACATTTAATGTGGAAACTTTTATAATTTGTTGTGTTTTCTTAGAATAAAATAAGTGGATAAAAATGGCATGATTTATTGAAGACCTATTATTTATAATTTATAGTAAAAATAATTAATAAAGGTTAGAACTTATAAAAAAAATGTAATATGTGATGATTTGCAGCACAAGGGATGCCACATTGCAACTTATGCAGCAATAAAATAAAATTTGACCATTTGCAAGAATAATTTGTAGTTGCTTTTGATAAGAAATAAGGTGCGTGTACTTTTTGGTGTTGCAAACCTTTAAATAACTTACAATCTGTATATATTAACATACTTCTTAAATTGTGATCTGTTTGGTTATGGATTGTATAATCAGTGTAGTATATAAACAACATAATAGGGGATGTGTTTGATCTGTAATCTGCAAGAGAGGATTGCTGATTTAAATAGATTTTTTCATAAATAAATGCCAAAATGATCCCCTTAACTTCATTGTTCTAATGAAAAAAACAAAAACAAAAACTTTTATAGAGCTAGAAATGCAAACTGTTTTTATGAACCAAAGGATGATTGATGGTAATATAGAAAAGCAAAGGAATCACAAGTAATTTAGAATTAGTGATAAATGGTGCTCTTTAATTTATCAAAGGAATATATTTTTATTCCAAAATATATACATTTTTTATCACAAATATATGGATATATTTATTTATTTTATCACAAATATATATATATATATATATATATATATATATATATATATATATATACAGTGGATATAAAAAGTGTACACACCCCTGTTAAAATGTCAGGTTTCTGTGCTGTAAAAAAATGAGACAAAGATAAATCATTTCAGAACTTTGTCCACCTTTAATGTGATCTATAAATTGTACAACTCAATTGAAAAACAAACTGAAATCTTTTAGGTAGAGGGAAGAAAAAATATAAAAATAAAATAATATGGTTGCATAAGTATGCACACCCTTAAACTAATACTTTGCTGAAGCACCTTTAGATGTTATTACAGCACTCATTCTTTTTGGGTATGAGTCTATCAGCATGGCACATTTTGACTTGGCAAGATTTGCCCACTCTTCTTTGCAAAAACACTCCAAATCTGTCAGCCCTCTTCAGATCACCCCACAGATTTTCAATCGGATTCAGGTCTGGGCTCTGGCTGGGCCATTCCAAAAAACTTTAATCTTCTTCTGGTGAAGCCATTCATTTGTTGATTTGGATGTATGCTTTGGGTCGTTGTCATGCTGAAAGATGAAGTTCCTCTTCATGTTCAGCTTTCTAGCAGAAGCCTGAAGGTTTTGTGCCAATTGACTGGTATTTGGAACTGTTCATAATACCCTATTTCTTAACTAAGGCCCTAGTTCCAGCTGAAGAAAAACAGCCCCAAAGCATGATGCTTGCCACTCTACCCCATAGCCCAGACATATGAAGAATACGAGAGATTGTTGTCACATGTACCACACAGCCAGTACTTGCCAGATATTCCTGTAGCTCCTTTAATGTTGCTGTAGGCCTCTTGGTAGCCTCCCAGACCAGTTTTCTTCTAGTCTTTTCATCAATTTTGGAGGGAGCTCCAGTTCTTGGTAATGTCAATGTTGTGCCATATTTTCTCCACTTGATGATGTCTTCACTGTGTTCCATGGTATATCTAATGCCTTGGAAATTATTTTGCACCCTTCTCCTGACTGATACCTTTTAACAATGAGATCCCTCTGATGCTTTGGAAGCTCTCTGTGAACCATAGCTTTTGCTGTGGGATGCGACTAAGAAAATTTCAGGAAAGACCAACTAGAGCAGCTGAACTTTATTTGGGGTTAATCAGAGGCACTTTAAATGATGGCAGGTATATGCTGACTCCTATTTAACATGATTTGGAATGTGATTGCTTAATTCTGAACACAGCTACATCCCCAGTTATAAGAGGGTGTGCAGACTTATGCAACCACATTATTTTTTTCTTCTTTCCTCCACCTAAAATATTTCACTTTCTTTTTCAATTGAGTTGTACAGTTTATAGGTCACATTAAAGGTGGAAAAAGTTCTGAAATGATTTATCTTTGTCTCATTTTTTTTACAGCACAGAAACCTGACATTTTAACAGGGGTGTGTAGACTTTTTATATCCACTATATATATATATATATATATATATATATATATATATATATATATATATATATATATATATATATATATCAACCATTTAGTGTATGGTGAACAACAAGAGTAAGAGAAGTCCTTCACCGTACAGACTACAGAGACATTTACATTTGTAAGCCCATCTGAGAGAGAGAGAGATTTTTTGCTTTATTAAGTTTACATATGAGTGAAAATTCTTAGAATGAAAATTTGCTTGACCATGCACTAGTATGTATATTAAATTTGCACAAAAATATTATAGAGCTATAACAGGGAGATCCCCCAATACATCATTGAAGGATTTAGAATGTTAAAAAGAAAGTGAGAAAAATGTAATAATAATCACAGACACAAGATACAACTGATTTATGAGAGACAATTTTGGTAGTTTTCAGAGGGTTACTTATTAGTTACTTTAATAAATAAATGAATAATATACAAGGGATATTGAGATGTTAATGGGAAATGTATTTATTGAATCTTCTGTTTCTTATAAATACAGATTAAATTAATAAAATCAGATTAAATTCAAGTGGCCAAGGAAGAAATAGATGATTATTTAACAACTAAACACAGAAGTCTTGGTATTACTCTCATGTAAACATTTTTAAAAGTGGCAATAAGACATTCAAAATCATTTAAAAAATAAAGAAAGTTCCAATTACGTATTTAATATACAACATTTCTTAATTAAAATGGTGTAAATATCTTTTATAAAGTTATAAAGATTGAAAACTGTGGTAGTTTAGTTCAGATCAAGGGCAGATCTACCGCTGGTGCACCTGGTGCAATGCACCAGGGTCCTGCTTTAAGGGGGCTCCAAGTGCTACAGTGCCATTTATTTATTTATTTTTTTATTACAAATGCCCCTGGGGACTCCCCACCAAGTTGCCCCCTCCTGGCCTCCACCAAAGTGGCTCCTCGCCCAACAACCTCAACAGCTCCTGTAGATCTAAACCTCCCCGGACCATGTGTCTTCTGGCAGGAGGAAGGAATCCAGAATGATGTCACATGCTCGTGAAGTCATTTGGGGTTCCTTGGAAAGAAGAAGCGATGGCCAGGGAGGGATAGACCTACAGGTGCTGGTGATGCTGTTGGGCGAGGGTCCCCTACTCCAATACTCCATTCCATCCTGACTCTAGATTAAGATTCCACACAGTGTATGATTCTTTATATACTACAACTTCTCCTTATCTCCAATTATAAAACTACTTTGCTTGCCAGTAACATCTACATGTGGGTGGTGCTAAAATCCATCTTTCTTCACCAGATGTATGACTTACTCTGTTTATCAAAGACAAACATGGACATATCCAGCCTTATTAAATTGTGATTCGGCCAATTACAAAGATTTTAGTTAGTGAACATCTATCCAAAAGCAAAGTCTTCACTAACTAAAAACTTCTGTAAAAGAAATAGGCTCTGTGCTTATATAGAGCCCTATTCAATTGGCCGAATGTTGATCATATTTAATAGAAAAAAGTGCTTCAAAAATTACCAGGGCTGTATAAACCAAGTAAGAGGTAAACATTTAATAAAATGTACTCTTCGTGTTTCTGCAGTAAACTACAGAACTATGCATGAAGCTGTATGCAATATGTGAGATGTAAATGATTTAATCAGTGCAAGTGAACACTCCATATATTCTAATTTCCTGTTTAATGTTCTTCTCTTGACTGCTAAATCTATCACTGTTTTGCTCTTACAGATATAAAAAGGGAAGTTTGTTCTAGTCCTTGTATAGTGCCTGGTTCTCGTGTAATTTAGCACTAGTGATGTCGCGAAAATCAAATTTTCGGTTCGCGAACATCGGACGCGAACTTCAATCAAATGTTCGCGAACGGGCGATCCTGGCGAACCGCCATAGACTTCAATGGGCAGGCGAATTTCAAAACCCACAGGGACTCTTTCTGGCCACAATAGTGATGGGAAAGTTGTTTCAAGGGGACTAACAACTAGACTGTGGCATGCCGGTGGGGGAGCCATGGCAAAACTCCCACGGAAAATTACATAGTTGATGCAGTGTCTGGTTTTAAGCCATAAAGGGCATAAATCACCTAACATTCCTAAATTGTTTGGAATAACATGCTTTAAAACATCAGATATGATGTTGTATCGATCAGGTAGTGTAAGGGTTAGACCCGCTTCACAGTAACAGACCAATCTCCCCGTTTAATGCACCGCAAACAACCGCAAACAGTCCCTTTGCACAACCGCAAACTCCCCATTTGCACTAGGTTGGATACCAAGCTAGCCATGTCCCGTTCCTTGTCCTCACTGATGTCATTGAAGGTCTCTTCCTCAACCTAGTCACCAAGGGTCCCCGAAAGGTGACAACAAGCCCCCTGGGACGCCTGCTGTGTTTGGTCTTCCACCTCCTCAAAGCCACCTTCCTCCTCTGACTCCTCTTCTTCAGACTCCTCTCTCTGCGTTGCCTCTGTCTGCGTTATTATAAGGTGTGTATTGTTAAGTAGTACTATTCCTATCGGTTTAATCCCTGTTACGTCCACTATTAGGGGACGTGTATATGGCATTGATTTTTGGAACAGGGAGATGGAAAAAGTTGCTTGGTCGAGCAGATGCAATAGGCTTCACACACACGCCTGTAGGCAGACAATTGCTATTCAATCTATTAAAGTCAAAAAAGTGTTTTTTTATGTCACTGTACACTACGGTTGCACCAGATATGAGTGTCACTTTGCACTGGCAAAAGTTGGCAGAGTAGATGCAATAGGCTTCACACACATGCCTGTTGGTAGGCAATTGCTATTCAATCTGTTACAGTCAAAAAAGTGTTGTTTTATTTCACTGAGCACAATATAAGCTGTGAGCCAGACACAGGCAGGCAACTGAAATTAGATTAATTGTAGTGGAAGCTAAATACACAGCCTGGCTATCTATTTCCCTAATAAATCTCCAGCAGCTACACTATCTGTCCTCTCACAACGAATGCAGCTTCAGAATGATTCTAAAATGTATGCTGTCCTTCAGATGGAAGGCCCTGGAAGGGAGTGTATGCTGCTGATTGACTGGAATGTGTCTGCTGACTGTGAGGTGCAAAGTTTCCTCAATGATAAAGAATAGGGGGCGAACCCAAAAGCGCATGAGTTCGCATACGATGCAAACGTGCCAAAATCGCTGGGAATAGTCCGCGGGTGAACTGTTCACGACATCTCTATTTAGCACTATATTCAGGAACATTAACATGCTATTCAGCTAAAACATAGCTTGCAAAATTTATATTTACAAGGAGGCAAAAGCAGACTTGGGAATTCTCGGGTTTTGGATAATGACAACTATGGTTTCAGCTTGAATCTCAGGATACTCAGGAACTGTCAAACTGAATACATGATTTACTCTCAGTAAATATCTCCGGGAGCTATATTGCCGAAATGATCACTAAAATGGATACGTTTGTAGGACTCTCTGATAGTAACGATCAGTAATGTGAATAAAAAAAGTTGATATTTGGTGAGAGCTTTTCTAATATTTTTTGAACTGTGGCAACATTTGTGGCAGACTGTCTCATTAAAGAACAGCCATAGAAGCAGAGTCTGGTTATGTGTGTGGCACAATCAGTCACAATTTGAACATCATGAGTAGAGTTCAAGTTATACTGACTTTTACTAACTAAACTTTTTGAATTCTGGACCCATATAATCGCATTTTTTTTATTAAGTACTAGAATATTGCCCTTCAAAAAATGACGGCAATGAAATTGTAAGTGTGCTAATGCTGTTTGGTGTATAATAATCAAATAAATAATACATTAATAAATTAATATACTTTACCTATTTTCAAGTAATATATGCAGGAAGCATTCTGTTGAAGAGCTGACAATCTGTTTTGATGTTGCTGGAGCATTGGTGGTGTGGAGCTGCTGTGTAAGCGTGATGAATGTGTGCAGTGTAATAGTGTGCGTGCGCGAGACCAAACCGTTAGAGTAGCTGTGTACTTCCGTATTGTTCTAAAATGGCGGCTAATGTGTGGTATGCGTCTGTAGCGGAATATCCGTAGGTGTTTTGTGGTGTTTTGTGTGTTTCTGGTGGTGTTTTGCGTATTTAGAGTGCTGTAGCCTCGTTTTTGTTCGGCGGCCATTTTTTCTGTCGCTTATAGAATTTTGTAGTGTTTAAACTCTATTATTTTGAGTTAAATTAAGGTGTAACTTCATTTTTGGAGGTCCTGGATGCCCCCTCTTGCTGTAGGTAAGCTTTTTTATGTATGTGTTGTGTGTATTTATTGTGTTTTTCATTTTGTCATGTCCGCGGGTTGCGGACATTTTTTGCGAGGTCGTAATGGGTGGTAACGTGTCTCGTATGTTGTTTGCATTATGATGTAAAGTTTGCGAGGGTTGCAGTTGCTGGCATGGAGCACCGAAGACGCTCCTTGCCAGCAACAGCGACCCTTGCTTCGTGAGGGCCGCGGCTCGCTACGCGAGCCCGCAAGCGTTAGCAACAACTTGTATGCTCACAACTATATATGTGATTTTCAAAAGAGTTTAACAGGTACTTAAAAATGTAAGCAATCATAAACTACCATACATAAGCACATTTCTAAAATAGAGAAAACAATACCATCCGCATTACACATGACGATTACAAAAAGATGGATTTACTTTCAATTATATAAAAAAAATTCACATCCATAAAATAGCAAGATAAGCAGTGCAGCACAGTGTATCTCTAACTGCAGGAAAATTGTCTATAAATTGCTATATGAAATATATTATATATTAATTATAATAATTATATATATAAATATATATATATATATATAAATATATATAAAAACATACAGTCCCTCAAATTTTTGCACATATTTTATTATTTCTTTTCATGTGACAACACTGAAGAAATTACACTCTGCTACAATGTACAGTAGTACGTGTACAGCCTGTATAACAATTTAAAGTTGCTGTCCCCTCAAAATAATTCAACACACAGCTATTAATGTCTAAACCGTTGACAACAAAAGTGAGTACATCCCTAAGTATGAATGTCCAAATTGGGCC
Organism: Discoglossus pictus; assembly: GCA_027410445.1. NCBI lineage: Eukaryota > Metazoa > Chordata > Amphibia > Anura > Alytidae > Discoglossus > Discoglossus pictus. The sequence continues at coordinate 203,392,815 of CM050166.1, forward strand.
CAAAGTGTCAATATTTTGTGTGGCCACCATTATTTTCCAGCACTGCGTTAACACTCATGGGCATGGAGTTCACCAGAGCTTCATAGGTTGCCACTGGAGTCCTCTTCCACTCCTCCATGATGACATCATGGAGCTGATGGATGTTGGAGACCTTGTACTCCCCCACCTTCCATTTGAAGATGCCCCACAGATGCACAATAGGGTCAGGAGACATACTTGGCCAGTCCATCACCTTTACCTTCAGCTTCTTTAGCAAGGCAGTGATGGTCTTGGAGGTGTGTTTGGGGTCGTTATCATGTTGGAATACTGCCCTGCGGTCCAGTCTCTAAAGGGAGGGGATCAGGCTCTGCTTCAGTATTTCCCAATACATGAGTGACAAGGGTTTCTCTCCTCTCCTGTGCCTCCTTTACCCCTCTCCTACTCCTTTTCCCCCTCTCTTTCCCCTGTGTCTCTTTCTCGCCTCTCCCTCCCCTGTTTCTCCCTCCCCTGTGTCTCCCCCCCTCTACCTCCCCTAGGTTTTTCTGCTTCGCTCTCCCCTGTGTATCCTTTCCCCCTCCCCTGTGTCTCCTCCCCTCTCCCTCCCCAGTGTCTTTTTCCCCCTCTCCTCCTGTAAGTTTTCTTACGCTATCCCTATCCTTTCCCTTTCTCCCTCCCCTGTGTCTTACCCCCCTCTCTCCCTCCCCTGTGTCTCTTCAACCAGCTCTCCCTCCCCTTTGTCTCTACCCCCTCTTCCTCCCCTGTGTCTCTCCCCCCTGCTGCAGAATTTTATTTTGAAAATATGACTGATCATGCAAAAAATGTATTTTATTGAAGGATAGTGATCATATGAAGCCATTAATTGGTGCATCATTACCAATACCCCTACTACTAATCAAGCTTCATATCATATGAGCTGATCCACCTTTCTCATGGGTAGACAATCTTGATTGCTTCCTCACTAATGCTTTGAGTACATCCTTCTACATACTTTTATGAGTGACTTTTATTTTGGCAACACTTTTGGGCTTATCCCCTTTATGACCAGGCTCTTTCTCTGCCATATATCCTGGACAGACTCAGCACTTATATATCATGTCAGTTAATTCAGGATAAGATCTGGCTATTCCCATTCCATCTTGGATATAATCAATTAACGAGAACATCCTGCTCTAGTCAATGCATCGTAAACTCCTCATCTTCTGTGTTTGTTTAGGTTCATTAGACAGAGTTACTAATGTGTCTCCTGATGTTAATGAAACACTGCCTGCTTCTTCATACCAATAAATTATCATTTAAGCTAACAAGTACTTGCTATCTCTCTGCTGGCATATTCTTTGCATGTCTGGTACCTCTACTCTTCTGTAGTTAATAACCTCCCTAAGGCTAGTTTGTCCACTTCTGCTGTTACCCTTAATGACTCCCTATGTTATTACACATTTCCATTATCTCTTGATCTTGTACATGGTTCAACTAAAGTAAGTCCAATACTACCACTCATACCTTTACCTTAATCTGGTGTCGTTGACTAAGGTCTAACTCACTATGTCCCTTTTGTTTAACCTCTGAAGTAACATCAGTTTTGGAACCTCCCTTCTGGGACCTCCTGCTTTGGATACTCACATTTGTCTGTCTCCATCACCATGTCTAGGGCCTGTGATGGTACACAAGCAACCTACTCTACCTTTTATCTTGTTAAAAAGTATGCCACCTTTAGTCCCATACAGAAAAGTTTAAACATCAAAGATGGACAGCAACCAAATGTATATATTCTTATACACAGCCTAAGGGAACCCTGCTCACTGGACTAAAATGTATAAGGTAGCATAATGTCTTATTTATATTGTCAAGAATCCCATTGTCTATCTCATCCCCAGGAGACACATCACTCATGTAGTAGGCTACTACTCCATCCAACTCATACACAAACCCACTGCCTTAAGCTTTCTCTAGATTTAGCATTCTCCACCACTCCTCACATCCAGTCGCTTATCAAAACCTGCAAATCGCACCCTGGAAACATATGCTAAATCTATCCTTTTCTTTCACCCTGTGAAACTTTTTACTCTTATCTGTCAGGTTATTCAAACAAGACAAAGAACTCCTCCTGTGCATGAATCCTGTTGCCCCAAAGGACCACCCACAAGCAATCCCCTACTCTTTTGTCTCTAATGCCATTAAATGGCATATATTGTGCTCATAACAGAGCAAATACCTCTACTTTTATACCATTATGTATTCTATTTGCATGTTTGTTTTACATGGTTTGTCTTTGTTGCTTGACAGCTTGAGAGCTGGGTGATGAGGAGTGCATTTTTTAACTACAGTAGAGGGAGGGTGGGGGAGGAGTAAAGCAGTGAGAGGTTATTAAGTTTTTGTTGGATAATTGTATCACATTGAAAATGGACACAAATCCCTTACCCCTCATAGGTCCAGAACCAGGCAACTTGCACCAATAGATGCAAACACTGTTCTCTAGAAATGATAATGCCCCTCTCACAGAAAGGGTAATATAGTCTGTGTGTTTTCCTAGATAGCACTTAACACCAAAAATAGTTATCAAATATAAAGACTAGGAATTAAAAATCAATTAGTTTATTAGGAACAATAGACAACTGAGCTTTTAAGAATGTACGTAGAATTAGTAGAATGTTAGAACATATAAGGAATCATAAGTAAATTGTATCTATGACCCGCGAGGGGTTCCTTCTAATTTGGAAGGTACAAAACTGCTGTTGCCCCAAAAAGCTTACTCAGTCCTTCTACCACTAATATGTGACACTGAAACTACATCTATTTCTTATATCATTGTCTGTGTTTTAAGTAGTACTATGCCCTATATGTGATGATTGTCAGGAGATAGAACTCAAATAGTTAAACAAAGGGGAGTCCCTGGCTGATGTTGACATAGACTTCCAATCATCCTGTATGTATCACTTAATAATAATGAAGCTGAATAATTAAGCTGCAATGCAAAAGTCTCCTAGTAACATTTGTAACAGATTAATTTAAATACAAGATGCTGCTATTGGATTTATGATATAAGCAATCCTTTTGAACGTATCACTTCATAATAAAGAAACTGCAACAGCAATGGTCTCTTAGTAACATTTGTAACAAACTAACTAACAAATAAAAGTTACTTCTATTGGCTTTACTATACAGACAATTTGGAAGGAGCTGCTCCATCTTAATCATATTTCTGAAGCAATTGTATCAGTCTTGCTAATTGCTCTCTTGTCTTACTGTCTGCAGTTTTATCAATTTGTAAATGTTAAAAATTACAAGAAAAATCGGCTTTTGTTTCTTAAGATGCACTCTAACATGTATTTCTTCTTGTCTCAACACTTTTTTCAGAGAAACGCGAGTTAGGGCATGTCTGATGACATGTTCAAACAGCTCATTGACTTTTTATGTATTACTTTTTTTTTTAATTAAACTAGCTGGTTGCCTTTTTCTCTACCTAATTATGCTCTCAATCAGACTCAATATTTTCAAACATTTATATGTTTTTCAATGTGAAGTGGCCCTTTATCAAAGAATAGATATGATTCACACTACCAAATAAGTGGAGGAAGGAATTATTTGACCAAAAGAGTATAAAAAAAAGTCAATTGGTACAGAAACCCTCCGTACTAAGCAAATAGATCCACAATGTTTATGTGAGGGCTTACAGTGGAGAAACCCCACTTAAAATTGACTATTTGGACACAATTACCTATATCATACTATAGTGGAAATGTGGAACTCAGAATGCAACTAGTAATGAAGTTCAAAAGAAGATGCCCTGAAGGGAAATATATGAAATGTTAACAGAAAATAATAATTGTATATAAAAGTTACATTTTGAGGGCTGTGTATTTTTTTCAGTTACTAATAAAAGTTGGTCAATTATCAATTGTACTTCTTCAAAACAGCACATTGAAAATATGAGACTATAATAGTCCTTTTACATAATACATTACTTAACACAATTTGGGAGGTCAACTTGTTTGATCTGCTAAAATTATTTAACAGTTATGTATTAATGTTTCTTTCTCATATTGCCTAAACTTAATTTACATTTAAAAAGCAAAGACAATTTATTTGTATGTGTCAAGTATCTACTATTATAGAGAACAAAGGAATGAAAGCATGTGCCATAGTGATTAATGATCATGATTAACTTCCTGCAGATTGTGGTTTTATGCCCCTGTGATTCTTTTGTCATTATCCAGTCCAAGAAACAGCATTGCTAGTGTTAGACATGAAGCTTTATAACATGAAACCTTGAGCTTATTATTATTTCATTAAGAGAAGTTGATACCATAAAGTATTGTAATTGCAGGGCATACAACGGTTCAAGAGATTGATTTTCCACTGTAACGCATAGCACAAGATGCTTGTATAGCACATAATCGAGTTTGTAACATATAAAAATTTCAAAATGAAAAGATGTAAAGTATATCTTTAGACTTAGATTACAATAATGTGAGACCATAAATATAACATTACAAATATAGACACCATAATAATTTTACAGTAATCCTTCTGTTATGCAGAGGGACTAAAAATTCTTAGTACTATTGACTTTAAGCACAAGAAAACCATATACATTATTTCATTAACACGTATGTCACATAAAATGTACACAAATATTTAAACAGAATTCTTTGAAAGATCAATAACATTTCTTGCTTTTTATTTCTAAATCAATATTCACAGTTTAACAGTACTCTAAGGATTGTGTGACGTGAGTGCTCCCAAGGCAGATTAATTCATGCGGATCACTCTTGCTTGATATAATGTTGGGTTAAAGTTACTCTGCTCATTATCATGCTGTACAATTTATTAATTCATCATTCATAACAAACACATAAAGACGCATATGTATACACACACATCTATATATATATCACAGAATGCAGTGTAATAACGTTTTTTCTCAGAATTCTGAGCTGGAAGCAGGTTTTTTTTTAACTTGTTTTAGACATTCAAATGTGAACACAGTGTACTATTTATTTACTATATATATATTTGCAATTTGCTATTCAATTGCTCCGATTCCCCTTTTCTAACCACTCTGTCAAACTCGCAAATGGCAAATATCTAACCACAAGTTAATGGTACCAAGGAGGTGTCGCAAAGTGCTTAATGACAAATCGGAGCACTTTAAAAGCAAATAAAAAATCCTCCAAGCCTGTAGGACTTTGAAAAATGGAGGTTAGATTTCAAAGTCCTACGGTCTTCACTTACGAGTTACGGGCTTGGAGGTTGGACATGATGCCAATCTCTGTTTCCATTGGCTGCTTCTGCATCGTTTGCTCCCCTAACATGTTCAAGCCCGGACATACTGCGTCCGACGGCATGGTGTTCTGATTACATGGTGTAACTTGCGGGCCCAGGAAATTGAATGAAGCCAGCAACTCAATCGTATTGCATTTGGTTGTCTGTGATCGAGTTGCGAGGCCCGAATTGAATAAGGCTCATGGAATCCTTGCTCACTGTGCATTAAGGAATACAGGTACACCTCACTGACGAGGCCCAAGAGAGGCCAAAATGTGCATCTGGGGTTTGCTGTTTCTCCTGTTCAGGGCAGAATTGTCTCGTATTTTGAGGCTGGATCACTCTTTTGAGTGAGACCCGACTGATATACTATACTAGGACATTTTCCCCTATGAAGGGCACAAGTAAACTAAAAGAGGCTGCTCTCTGAGTAGGTGCACACAATAATGATACATAGTTATATAACATTTGTAATACTACCCGGCCCTGTCTCTGAACTATAAGACAAAGTAGTCAGTCGAATGCAAAGAACATTTATTGATGTTGGCTGCCCAGTCAAATGAGAAGTATACTCTTGGAGATGCCAAGTTCAAAGTGACCTGGGGAATATATGGACCTCCATTGAGGTCCATACATACCTCCATAGTCCTAATATACTTTAGGATAATTAGTTTAGGTGTTGTTGTCTTAGGTCCTGTGGGTTTTTTGTTATCCCTGATCATGTATACATGATAAGCCCAATACTATCCTGAGTATTAACAAAGCCATGTAAGTTTTCTTGCTAAAGTTCTTGGGTGCAGCAATTTATTTATAAATTGTAATACCTGATTTTCTAGGTATTTAAAGTAAATTTATATTTTTTTTAATATACTTTTCCTTGTTATTCTTTTCATGTTTTTACCTTGCAATTTTTTTTAAAACTAAAATTAAAATGCATCCAAAATTAATCCTATGTTATTCAAATGCAGATACTTTGGATTAAACTATCCAAGATGGGTGTGCAGTGGGTTGCAGTTTCCTGGCTACTACATTTGGTTTGGGTCCCAAGACTTCTGATGTGCATCTTGACTTTACTTCAGTGTTAGGTACATGATATTTTGTACAGCTTTTTGCTGATTTTATCTCCCTCACTATGAGCCTCATTCAATTGCGAGTTGGCCAATTGAATAGGGCTCTATATAAGCACATAACATATTTTTTATACAGAACTTTTTAGTTACTGAACTTCTATCCAAAATCAAGGTCTTCACTAACTAAAAACTTCCATCAAAATATATGTTATGTGCTTATATAGAGCCCTCTTCAATTGGCAAAATTGCAATTGAATGAGGACCTAACAATGCATTAATTGTTTTTTTTTTTTTCAGCAATAAATGCTTAACATGTTTTCTGTCAGTGAGATGTATAAAATAATAAAAACTGTAATATGTTATGTTTTTTCCCCAAATATAATCAGCTAGGAATCACCTTTTGGCCTTTAAATGTGGTTCACTCCCAGACCCTACCAATTCAGCTAAGAATTCACTTCTGCTTTTCACGAGATAATCTTTTTGTGTTAATTGCCTACGGGAGCCCACTGGTTTATGTGATCACTGTATATATGATTTATCAAACTAATAAAGCAGTGAAACAGAAAGTCTAGCTTGCTCTTAGGTGTGATATGTTTTGGGAACTCAGGCTGCACTACACTGTGTGAAACAGACTATTCATACTGTCTATCTACTGTATATTTCCTGTTTTGTGTTCATTCTCCCTCCCCGCTTTTTGTACAGAATATAAATATGTTGTCCAGTTTTATTCGTGAACCAAAGTCACATATATAAAGAAACAGCCATAGTTTTCCAAAGATTACTTTATATTTTTCAACAGTTTAGCCTTTAAAGGTAACTTCTTCATACCACTTTTTGCTATGTATTGTAAAAGTAACTTTACTCTTACACAATAGAACATTAAGTCATCATTTGTGTAAATATTTTATTAGGAACTTAGAAGCAAACACGCTGTCTGTTGCTAGGTAATCTAAATAGCGGAGAATCAGTATGCAAACATTTTTTTGCATGAAAAAATACCAAAATAAAAATGTACAAACTCCCCCTGATGTTTGCTAAATAACTACAGTTTGCAAGCTGCATCTTTTGTTAGTTTTCATCCCTTAAAATCCCTGTTAAGAATAGCATAAAATTCATAATTCCTTGTGGCCAATCAGGAGAAAGCAGAAGTTAGCTGATACATTTGTATTAAACTATGGAGTTAAATTCTCCTAACGTGTAAAACCATAGCCCGTAATGTAGCCCACAAGATTTATGGCTACTAAATTGGCCTCGTAGAGCAACCCACCAATGACTTCCGAGCAGAAATCATATGTGACATGAGAATTCGACTTGCGCGCCCGCAAATCCTGTCATCTGTCAAACCCGTAACTCTTATGCTTCCAATCATGCTATTTAATTGCAACTTATTCACTGGTGTTCAATCCTCTGACCCGCAAATGGAGCCAAGAAGCCAACCAGTGCTAGAGAGGCCCAGCAAAGGGTGTAAAGTCCAACTTGTAGCACTTTAAATGCACATATACACACACTTTTATCACACTTTTGATGTTAGGTCTTAGAATTAATAGCACAACATTCTCAAGCTCACAAATCAGCCCAAAAAATACTTTATTTCATGTTTAATTTCCATGTTATATCGATTCCGGCAATCAATGTGTTAATACATATAATGGAACTCGCATGTAATAGAATATCATATTTACGGCTTTAGCAATATATATATATATATATATATATATATATATATGTATTTTTCAGTGACGTACTTATGATGATCTCTGATGCTATTGGCTCCATCTAAACTCGTTACTGAAGGTTTCACTAATTGATCACGTTCATGGCCTCGCATCCAACCATCAACAAATGGTTTACAGGTTTACGTCTCAAGCCCGTAAATCTCAGCTTGTTCTAATTTAATAGCTCTGTAACTCAGCCAAATTTCGAGCCTGCAGCAGTTGTGGGGCTCACGGTTTAATCTAAATAAAAATGTGTTCAATTTTGAAACCTAAAATTAAACTTTATTGAAGATTGTGATGTAGTTAAAAAAAATGTATGTGCAACTATTAAATATGAATTATTAATTAGACATTTGTACAAATATGGGCTAATGGATAGAAAAACATCTCTAAATTAGAAACATCACTAAAGTTTCCTCATAAATTGGACCTCCATAAGTATATAGACATCTTAGATTTTGTTCATTTTACATAAGCTTATTTACAGCCCTATTAAATTCCCTTAATGTGTAAAACCGTAGCCTGTAACATAGCCCGCAAGACTTGGGCCAATAAATTGGCCTCGTCAAGGAAGCCGCTGCTGATCTGCGGGTTGTGAGTGAAAAAAGCCTACGGGACGTGGAATGTGGAACCTCGCACATATCCTTTGTTGTGTCAAGCCAGTAACTGCTACGTTGCAATTTTGCTATTAAATTATTACAAATTCACTGGCGTTCAAGCCCGTAACCCGCAAATGGAGCCAAGAAACCAACATGTACTAGAGAGGACCCTTCAAGGGGGGTAAAGACCAATCCATAGCACTGTAAATACAAATATACACAGACTACTGTACATATAATAAAAGGTAGAGTGATGTTAGGTATTAGAATTAATTGCACAAAATTCTCAAGCTCGCAAATCGGCAATATGAAATAGTTTATTTCATGTGTAATTTCCGTGTTATATCGATCCTGGCAATCAATGTGTTAATACATATAATGGAACTCACATGGACTAGAATATCATATTTACGGCTTTATCAATATTGCATTATTTCTGGAATGCGGGTAACTCTTAATTGAAACCCCTAAGACTTTGAAATCCCACGTCCATTTTTCAGTGACGGAATTATGACGATATCTGTTGCCCTTGGCTCCATCTAAACCCGTAACTACAGGTTTGACTAATTGATCACGTTCACGGCCGCGTATCCAACTATTGATAAATGGTTTACGTCTCAAAAATGTAACTCCTACCCTGCTCAAATTTAATAGCTCTGTAGCTCAGAGCCATTGCGGGTCTCGCAGGTCTCATGTTGCACTTATGGGCTTGGAATTTAATGTGACTGTGGGTGTGCACAGAACGCCCTCAACATCTGAGGAGCTATTGAACCTTATGGACCCCCATGGCACCTAATATTAGCCCCTTAACAAAGGGGGTCCATATGGGCCCAAAGAAATACTGATCTGCTACCATAAGGTTCAATATGGACCCCCATAAAAGTCCACACATACACCCATAGCAATATAATAATATACTTTATTATAAGTAGTTTAGGTGGGGTTTTCTTATGCCCTACAGGAGCCTTGTAATCCACTTTCCAGTGGCTTACATCGTAGTGTGGGAGGAGACTTTGAATGCACAATTTAAACGCCACAGTAAATACTGCCAGTGTTCTCATGAACACTAATGTAAATTTCATTTGTTTACAAAGACACCCTATTAAAACAGAATTTGTCAGAAGAGGGCATAGGGAAGAAAATGGAGATATAAAGAATAATTGAATATAAAACTAAAACATTTAAAGACTTAAAAAAAAAAAGAAATCAAGTCTTGTTATTCAAAATACTATAAAGATATATTTTACCACAGTGATACTTTAAAACCATTAAAATGAAACTTCTATGATTTTTCCACATACATTATAATTTCTTATTGTTTTATTTTGTGAATCCACTATCTGCTCATTGAAGTATTTTATGCTTTCCTAAATGTCTACATTACACAATTCTGTTTACAACATATTTCCAGCATTTATTTGTTTATTTATTTTCTGCAAAATGCAGTAGTTTAAGCTGTAAAATGTATTTTCAATTATGTAAATGTTTACATTATGTTGTGTTATTATTAATAATTATATTTGTTTTAAGGTCAAAATGCCCAAAGATAAATTTTAATCCAAAAGGTAATTAATTTAGTCTAAAAAATAAAACGTGCAATGCAAAATGTCCAAACACAGAAGACTATTAAACATTAGTGCCCCAAAATAGGTACTGAGCCCCAGATACAGGCAATGTTTTAATTAATTTACATCATGTTCTCATTTTATGACTTTATTGTGTATATTTCTTATTTGGTGTTCCTGTAATGTTTAGCATATTTTGTATATTTACTATATCGAAGTAATTGCTTGTGCCTTCTTTTTATTTGGATACATACACTCATTGGATGTTGTGGGAGTTATGGGCTTGGGTGCTGGGGCTGTGGGCCAGAGTGATGAGAGGCAGGAGCGATTGCACCACCTGCATCTACTGTAGCTCTGCCAGTGGACTTCAGGGTGCAATTGAACCTCTCACATTCGTTGGGTAATAATAAAGGTTTGGCCTCAGCTGGGTCACTCCAAGCTTCTGCCAAAACTACTAGATCAGCTCAGCCATAAACTGGGTACCCTGATATGACAAAATTTCACTCAGGAACCAAGCCCGGAAGAAAATGGCAGCATTGCTGCTGTAATGCTGCTACGAGCTACAGCCTCCATATACAGGATGGCATAATTAACTACTCAGAAGGGAAATTATATAATGGGAATGGGCTGCAAGGGTGCCCAGGGTATTTATCCACGGCTGACAAGTATCACAGGAGGCACAGAACGTAGTGACATCTCGTGATACTTCAGGCCAATAAAAGGTCTGCGTTTGGTGTTGGTTAGTGTGGCAATTGCCTTGGTGCCCTACTCAGACAATGTCATGGGTTTTGGCTAGTAGGGCTTCCTGATACCTCCAATGCTGCTCGTCCCACTGCGGATCAGTCACCATGTATAACAGATTGCCCTTCCAAATATCTACAGCTAGCATAATGTCCACCTGCTTCATAAGGATTACAGAAGGGCTCAGCAAGCCTAGGTGGATCAGATTCAGATATGATCTAGTGTCCCTGAAGGCCTGCCTGAACAGGGCAACTTCGGTAGTGCCTTGCAGGTTACTGGACAGGGGCTACAAAATACTGCTCCTCAAACTAGACTCCCTCCTTGGAGCAATCAAAGAATTGGCGCTCCGTTGCTGTGGGGTCATCCACAGTCTCGCCTCCACTCAGGACAGAGTGAGGGGAACCCCTGGGATTTCCTGGACAGACATGTAACAGTACTGCTTCAAAGGCACCAGCTGTTAGAACCCAAAGCACCACACCTCACACCAAGCATTTCCATTCCGAGGTGCCAAACTTGAAGTAGTGGTGAGCAAAGGCAGACTGTGTTTGGGGTCACTCATCTGGTTGCAGCTATGTTCCAGGCTGGGCTATAGGGCTAAGGAGTGCTGGTCTAGGTGGCCTAGCTGGGTGGAAACCATTGAATGGGTGAGGCACTCTAAATTTTCCCCTAGTCTCCCAGTACTTGTCCAGTCTCTTCTGCAGTGGAGGATCATCGGTCTTGGACCAAGACTCTAGTGGCTGGAGGGCAAAGCTTGAAAAAATGCTTCAGCATTAACAACCATCTTCAACAGTCTGGACCTGGTGCTCTCTGTAATGATCAGGGGTGACCTGGTATCTCGCAAGCAGAACCCGCTTAACTTCATGGTCGTTCTTCAAGATAGCAGGGAATGGCTCAGTATGCTGTGCTGGCTCGCCCACTTAGCAAGCTCCACAGTAGTTGGACCCAGTCCTCGGGATTGACCCACTGGAGCTGGCATTGCAGCTCAAAATCCTGCAGAAAGCTTTTGATGTTCCCAATAGCATCATGAAATTACTGAAAGGCTATGTAAGGCAGCTTCCTGTAATGTGGTGACCTACACCTCTTACTGCTGATCAGCTTTCTTGCTGAGCTTATTATACTAGGCCAATTTTACCATTGCTTTTCCAGTGTTCGTTATTTTACTTTTCCCCTTTTTAGCACCATTCCACTGCTGCCACTAGTTTCTCAAGAGGAGGTACCAGCTGGACCAGCCAATGAATGGATTCAACCTGTTAGGTCCTCTATTCTGCAGGTGCTTGTGTATTGGTGCAAGGGATTCCCAGCTCAGATAGCAAAAGTTCTCTTTACAACAGTCGCTGTTGTCACGGAAGGTGGCACCACAATCATGATTTTCAATACTGAACTATGATGATCCATCAGAAGGTATTTATTATATCTACATCTTTTTTCACAATTCTTTATTATTTAACATTATGTATAAGTGTAAACTCTTGTTAAAACTACAACGTTTGTCCATCTGGTGTTTTCAGTAAAGTAAACATTGAAAACGTGCATGCATGTGCTATATTGTAATACAGGTACAGATTTATAATATTTAGATATTGTATTATCTTGCTCACTGTGCATAAGGAGATAAGAGGCAATTAAGTAATAGAGGCTGTAAAGTACATCTTTGGTTTTACTATTTCTTCCATGCAGGTCGATTTAATTGATATTTCAGGGCTGGCCATTTCATAGAGGACGAGTCAGACTGTTTTGTTACAGCACATTTTTCCTCTGTAATAGTATACGTGAGTTACACTTTTAAAGACCATGATCCCGATTCAATTGAGCTCTTGCTTGATCTGGTAGCCCGTAAGTGTGGTTGCAAGTTAATTTCCTATTAAATTGGCGTCTTTTTGCTTACTCTGAATGGCGTACAAGTTACGGCCTTGAAAAAACTGCAATGGTTAAACCCGTAACTTACAGCCCCCAAAGCCTTTGATCTTTCATTTTTGCAAGAGTTACAATGGCTAAAATCACAAATCGCTATTCAATTGATTAATTTCCCCAAGCCCACAAATGTTTTCACATCCTTAAATGGCAAAAGAAGGAGAAAATCCTACGAGTGCGAGAGAGAACCCGCAAGGGGATTAAACACCTATTCGTAGCACTGTAAATGCAAATAAAAAATCAATAATTGCACAACAGTCTCAATCTCGCAAATCGGCAGGAAATTACATTTATTTTTATGTTTCATTTTAGGGCTAAATTGATCACGTACGCAATTACATATACATCTATATATATATTATAGTACTATTGATACTTTCTTACCTGCCAATTGCTGTACTCCACAACCTGGGGTGAGAACGGTCCACTGCAGGCCAGAGGGCCAAGGGGGCCACAGAGGTCCGAGAAGGCTGCAGGGTCCAGCAAGGACAGAGAGAGCCACAAGGGGCAGAGGGAGGCAACAGGGGTCTGCGGGAGCAACAGGGGGGTGAGGCAGGCTGCAGAGGTCCGCAAGGGACTACAAGTGGTCCGCAGGGCCCAATGGCCATGTGGGGGCCACAGTGGCCCATAAGGGGCTGCAGGGAACTTCAGGGAGGCCTGCGGGGGCCATAAGGGGCCGTGGGGATCACTTGGCTGGCAGGGGGCACAAGGGGCCCCTGGAGCCTGTGAGGGCCCACAATGAGCTGTAAGGGGCCACAGATGGCCCTAGGGGCCACTGGGACCCAATGGGGGTGACAGAGGTTCCACGGGGCCACAAGGGACCCACAGGGGCTACAGAGGATCTGTGGGGACCACATGGGATCCGCGGGGGGCACAGAAGACACATGGGGTCACAGGAGGCTGCACAGGCCACAGGGGGGCCGCAGGGGCCACAGGGTACTCTCGGGAGGTCCACAGGGCCCCTCAGAGGTCATCTGCACCGGCAGTAGATCTGCCTATGTATCAGACCCCCGAGCCTTATTAATTGACATGTAACCTCCATGTTTTACTGCCGTAACAATGACAGTCTCATTTTCTATTGGCTGATTCGAAATGGGAGGTTATGGGCTTGCTTAATTGATCATGTTCCTGCCCTGAACTGCTACGAAGCATTGCATGGTTTACGGTATCGGCTTTAGGACAGTAACTTGCGGGCTTGAGCAATTGAATAGCATCGTAATCGGAGAAGAATGGGAGCGCGCAACACACCAGTTGGCCGTTAAACAGGAAAATAAGAGGCATCATGCCTTATAGACACATTTTAATACAACTCTGTCATCACAATGTAACCACAATATATATATATATATATATATATATATATATATATAAAAGGTTTATTATTTGTAAACCAACTTTTGCTCTGTTTTTGTGCTCTGGACAAACAGCACCTTAAATGTTTTAGAAGTAATTTACATTCATCCAGTGTCATTTATGGTGAGCTGTGAAGTATTTAGTGTCCATATATTGGTAAACCGCTTTGTTGTGAATAAGATTTTGCTTTTTAATTAGACTGTTTTGTTTAATGTACAACAATGTGCAGATTGTCAATTATCCCAATAAAGCATTGATAAACTTCCTGAATATGAAATAACCCCCAATCTTTAATACACATTATAAGCTAACATACAGCTCTTTGCAGAAGCAGAGCAAGATAATTCAATAATATGGCAGCATGTGTACAGCTGAACTGATGAAGAGCCAATTTTCACTCATTATTTTATCACCATTGTTACTGGATTAATAAAAAACAAAAAAAATTAAAAGCTTTATGTTTAATTAAATTATATTTGCATTTCATATTTGTAGATTAATTAAAGCGAAACATGTATGGAAGAATGAAAACCTATCATCTGAATGATTGAATATCCATGGGCTGAGCTTCACTTAAACAATAAAGCAAGAAATAATACAATAAATAAATAATAAATAATAAACTTTATGCTAGTAATGGGAACAAACTTATTTTTTTTTTCTTCTAACAGCTTTCCTTTAAATTCTTTTTAGCAGCAATTTATGTGTCAAAAAGTTGATCTTTTTTAACAGCAATATCTTTACAAATAAATTTGAATTGAATGCAAGTAGATGATACTTTATATATCAATAAAAAAATAATTTAAATGCAATAATGTAGTTATTTAAATGGCTGGTAAAAGTCTTTGTCAACTGGATACCAATGTAAAATAATACACTTAGGCCCTCATTCTATTATCGGCCGTAGGAGATGCGGGGCCGCAAGGACCGGCCGCAGGCTATTTGCCTTTTCTATTCCCTTCCGGCCGGGGACTCCGGTAGGCTTGTGGCTGGTGCCTTGTTATCCCTTGAGGCCGCACGCGCCGGAGGAAAGCCTTTGATCTTAAACGGCCGCAAGAGTTTCGTTCGCAAGAAAATCCTGGTTGCTATTCAATTGCTCCGGGAACCCTCTCTACAAGGCTAAAACCGAGCCGCAGCTTACTTGCAGCAAAAAGGTCCCGCAAGCACACAATTAAGCAAATAATAAAGCCATAATAAAGCCATCCTGCACTCTGAGGAGACTATAAAGTGATTGTAGGTGTTAGCATTCATAGCACAACATTCCCCAACACTCAAATCCGTAAATAATTTTTATTTTAATTTATGTCAAATATCCGTGGAAAAAGTCCAGAGGGCTTGGAGCACCTCAGACCCGCCCACGCTGCGGCCGGAAAATAAACAGTTAATGAAATCTCGGATTTGGGCTGATGTGCAAGCTTGAGAGGGGGTTGCTATTAATCCTCATGTCCCCCATTATGATCCCTAGCATTTACAGAGCTTTACAGTGTCGTCTTGAATTTATATTTGCTTTTAAAGATTTCTGAGCTTACGGCCGGTTGCAAGATATGCGGCCGGCCGTAAGAGGATATCCTTGAGGCGCCGTCTATTTGAATTGCAAGGTAACGGGAGCCCCGCAAGGAATCGCAGCTTTGCGGCCGATTTATGGCCGATAATAGAATGAGGGCCTTAGTGGTTATAAAAAGGTTGGGGTAAATGTAAGTATACACAGTTTAAGCATTTATACTTCAGTAAAGCTCTCTATTGTTATATAGACATACAATTATTACTTCATTCACATTACCTTAATACCTTGGATATTTAACAAGACTCTTGTAGACAAACTACTTTTATTTAACTTTCCATAAAAGCCCTCCGGGATAGGGGCCTCATTCAAATGTGATTTGGCCAATTGAATAGGACTCTATATTAGCACAGAGCATACTTTTTTACAGAAGTTTTTAGTTAGTGAAGACATTGCTTTTGGATAGAAGTTCACTAACTAAAAACTTCTGTAAAAAACATATGCTCTGTGCTTATATAGAGCCCTATTCAATTTGGTAAATCGCAATTGAATGAGGCCCCTAGGATCATTACCCCCACCCACCCTAAGTAAATGTCAACTGACCCATTGAGTCCCTATCCCCCTCTATCCTCCTCTCAGCTTGGCTCATTTAATAGCCAGTCACTAAAGGGCAACTTTATTATTTTTCCATATTATTACCAATCAGAATATGGAAAAATAGAGAAAGTAGCAGCCTTCTTTGATTGGCTCGAGAGTAACCAATCACATTGTGCCTATTTGAATTACTTAATGATGAATGGCTGAAATATGATGAACACCTATTTTTGAGTCAATCAGGAATCTAAGAAGTTCTTAAAAAAGGTGAGGTTGTGGCCCAAATGTGTCATTCAGAGCTGGAGATCCTTTAGCTTTAAGTATGTTTTTATGCCTCAAAGACTGAGGAACAAGGTTCTCACATCAAAGCAAGAAGAGGCCTTCAATTGATTCAATAAACATGGATCTATCTTGGAGTGCTTACTTCCCAGGGATGAAAAGTAAAGATGTAGGCATCAGTTAATAACTCTATATCTAGAGCTGGTCATGTATCAATTAACTATTATTTTGTTTAAAAAAAAAAAACACTTTAGTGTTCTTACAAAGGGCTTGCTAAAAAAAAATAAGGTATGGCAGGATTAGTAAAAAAAAAACAACCTTTATTAGAATGATCCTGCTCATTTTAACTATGAATTACTGTTTTTATTATGCCCAGGTGGCATGAGCTACTTATCTTGCCTCCCTCCGAATTATGTATTATCTTCAGACTGGTCACCTTCCACAGGGATTGCTTTCCAAACAAGCATACCATACTTGCATACTTGGAGTATGATAGTGGGAGGTGACTAGAAAGTGTATCTGTGTATATTGCTAGCATCTTATGTTACATTACTGCCTGCTATTAGTGTGTGTGTTAAAGAGTGGTCTCAAAATGTGTTTACTTTAGCATTTTTGGCTGCTTCCATCATTAAGAGGGTGGAGAGATCAGAAGCTTATGAAAAAACAATAGAATATTGTTGGAATATTGATATTTTTGATGGAAAAACAATAGAATATATTTTAGGGGATGTATCATATATCCAACAAAATTATCTTACTATCTTTGAATTTATTTTAATTTTTTTTGTTGCTGAACAATTTTTTTATGTAATTATATATCTTTTATTGTAACTTAAAGTTATTAAATATAACACAATAAATAAAACTTTGGTGCTTAACACCCTTCCAAAATCGTGACAATAAAAAAAAAATAGTTTAATAGTTAGTCTGTAGGAAAGGGAATAATATTGAAGTCTTTTATGAGGTTACTTCAAAAAAATAATAACCCAGCTCACACCAATGTGTATAGTATACTCTATGTTCAAACCCTATATGGGGTATGCAAAGTCCTTATATGTCTGGAATAGAAATCATACATCAGAGTATAACTAAAAAATAACAAGAAAAAAAGGAAGAATCCACCCTATATACAAGAATCACATATATAGTTGTGAGCGTACGAGTTGTTGCTAACGCTGCGGGCTCGCGTAGCGAGCCCGCGGCCCTCGCGAACCGAGGGCCGCGGGCTCGCTACGCAAGTCGTGGCCCTCGCGAAGCGAGGGCAGTGGCCGAGGGTCTCAGTTGCTGGCATGGAGCGCCGTAGGCGCGCCATGCCAGCACCTGAGGACCTCGCAAAGCGACGGCCGCAGTTGCTGGCATGGAGCGCCGAAGGCGCTCCATGCCAGCAACTGCGACCCTCGCAAACTTCACGTCGCAAACCAAACAGCACGACACACACATTACGACACTCGCAAACAACATACGACACACGTTCACACACATTACGGCCTCGCAACACTCGGACGCAACTCGCGAACATTACAAAATGTAAAACACAATACATACACACAGCACATACATAAAAACCTTACCTACACCAAGAGGGAGCACCCAGGACCTCAAAAATACAACTTACACCTCGATTTTACTCGAAATAAAACAGTTTAGAAACTAAAAAAAAATCTAAGCGAGAGAAAAAATGGCCGCCAAACAAAACGAAAACGAGGCTACAGCACTCTAAACTCGCAAAACACCACAAGAAACTCGCAAAACACCACAACAAACTCGCAAAATGCAACAAACGACCTACGGATATTCATACCACACAGTGCACACATTCAGCATGCTTACACAGCAGCTCCACACCACTAATGCTGCAGCAACATCAACACAGATTGCCAGCTCTTCAGCACAATGCTTCAAAATAGGTACAGTATATTCACTTAGTAATGTATTACATATTTCATTATTATACACCAAACAGCATTAGCTACCTTACAATTTCATTGCCGTCATTTTTTGATGGGCAATTCGCTAGTCACATATATAGTTGTCAGCAATGCAGGTTGTTGCTAACGCATGCATGTTTGCGTAGCGAGCCCATGGCAACTGCGGCCCTCGACAAGCGAGGGTCGCAGCTGCTGGCAAGGAGAGCCAAAGGCGCTCCTTGCGCTGGTGGATATGAGCGCCGTAGGTGCTCATCCCTACAACCCCCTACGACTTTCGGACCGCAAATGCGGACCCTCGCAAAGCGAGGGTCCACATTTGCAGAGGTGGAGGCTCTACGTCGCCTCACAACCACTAGCAAATGCCCACACACTCGGGAGTTTGAAAATAAAGCCAAAACAATGACGAACTACGGACTTACACCAAAAAATACGACCCATGGGACTTAGGAAAAAAACAATTTGCGGCCTTACAACAAAAAAACAAAAACCCGAAAAACCATTACGGACTCGCAAAAATACGACCTTAATGGACTAACCGTGCACAGTGGAAAATAGTCAAAACACAAAAAATACTTGCAAAACTGAATCAACACTCAAGACCACTTCATCCGGCACGTAACACACATTATGCTGGATGTAACACTCACAAAATCGCCACCATTTCACATGCAACAAATAACTACTATCCGCAAAATGGCGGATAGAACACAAATTGATGGCTGGAACGCAAATAGCGCATGCATATTGCGTTCTAACATTTTCTACTTCACCTCCAAGTCTATAAATGCTGCACACTTTCCAGAAATGTCTACAATTCTCCTCAGGTGATAAACAGTGTGACTGGACATTTCACTGGTGGCGTTACTTCTGAAGCAACTTCATTATTATTACAATCTGCAAATTACAACAAACAGGTAAGCTATACTACATTTAATTAATTAATAAATCCATTAAAAAAAAAAGGTTTAATTTCAAATATTGCCAACAACAACCGTATTCATGTATCTGAACATTTCAAACACACATATATGGCTATGTGCCCTAAAATAATCTGAATTTCAACAAAAAAAAGAACAAAGATTTTATTTATATCTATTTCAAAAAATATTGCATTTTACAAAAAAAAATAGACACACATATATATTTATGATGCATTTTAATATTTCCCTTTTCTTCACATTTCCAACAGACTCTGCCTCAACAGCGTCACTGAATAATTTGCAGCGCTGCACGGTTTTACGCACACTGTGAAATCTGTACAATTTCACTCACGACAAAGAAAGAACAACAGGTAATTTACAAAAATACATTACTTTTACAAAAATAAGATGCTGTTGATAAAAACAAAAAATAAATAAATTACACAAAAAAAAATCCTATTTCTCTTTTTCAACAAACACTGCCTGAAGACTGTCACATAAACATTAGCAGGGGACCCTCTGTCATATATACACCTAATAATTAAACCAAGGTATAGTATAACAAGTCAAAAAAAGAAACACCTATCCTGTTTGCTGTGCACCAATGTCAAAATGAAAAACAACACAAAATCATAAGCCACCACTACTAACAAAAATGTTGCACACAAAACAGTATACTACAACAAATGTTGTTAACACATATAAAATAGAACAATGAATCCTGTTTTGTCTGCACCAACCTCTAAGCGTAACCCATAACCTAAACCTATAATACCCAAAGTGCCTTACAGAAAACAGGATAATACAAAATATATTGTTAACACATACAAAATTTAAGAATAAATCCTGTTTTGTGTGCCCTAACCTATAAGCATAAACCCAGAACCTAAACCTCGAATGACAACACTGGCATACACAAAACAGGATAGTACCACAAATATTGCTAATACATACAACATTTAACAAAAAATCCTGTTTTCTGTGCCCAAAACTATAAGCCTAAACCAACAACCTAAACCTCTAATGACAACTGTGGTGTACACAAAACAGGATAGTACAACAAATATTGTTAACACATGCAAAATTTCAGAATAAATCCTGTTTTGTGTGCCCTAACCTATAAGCCTAAACACAGAACCTAAACCTCGAATGACAACAATGGCGTACACAAAACAGGATAGTGCCACAAATATTGCTAATACATACAAAATTTAACAATAAATCTTTGAGGAATTGACTCTGCTGGGATTTGAACCATGGTTTGCATGTTGCTGGAACTCTTCCCTACCGGTACGCCAGCCTGCCTCTTGCAGATTTGCCTGAGATCTGATACCTTGACTCTAAAAGCAATGAAATCAGTGACAACTCTCTTTAGCTGTGTCTGGTCAGCTGTCTGGTTCTTGGCCTATATAAGACACTTCCTGTCTCTGTATCCTTGCCAGATTATTGTTGGTTCCTGATCCCTTCAATAAAGCTTGTTCCTGTTTCACCTACAAGTTGCTGAACTGGGTTATTGCTGACCTTGGCTACTGGTCTCCACAACCTTGTGATTCCTATATCATTACAAAATCCTGTTTTCTGTGCCCAAAACTATAAGCCTAAACCCACAACCTAAACCTCTAATGACAACTGTGGTGTACACAAAACAGCATAATACAACAAATATTCTTAACACATACAAAATTGAACAATAAATCCTGTTTTCTGTGCCTGAACCTATAAGACTAAACCCACAACCTAAACCTCTAATGACAACTGTGGTGTACACAAAACAGGATAGTACAACAAATATTGTTAACACATACAAAATTTCAGAATAAATCCTGTTTAGTGTGCCCTAACCTATAAGCCTAAACCCAGAACCTAAACCTCGAATGACAACATTGGCGTACACAAAACAGGATAGTACCACAAATATTGCTAATACATACAAAATTTAACAATAAAACCTGTTTTCTGTGCCCAAACCAATAAGCCTAAACACACAACCTAAACCTCTAATGACAACTGTGGTGTACACAAAACAGCATAGTACAAGAAATATTGGTAACTCATACAAAATAAAAAAATGTATGGTGTTTTGTGTGCCCTAACCTATAACACCAAACCCCCAACCTAAACCTCTAATGCTAACAGTTCTGCATACAAAACAAGATACTACAACACATTTTCTTACAACATAACACATCCAACCAGCTATCCTCTTAAATATACACCACTCTCTAAGTCTAACACCATAACCTAAACCTCAATCAATAGATAATAATTAAAAATATAGATCCTGTTTTACATGCTCTTATTAAAAAAATATATTAATTACTTACATTTTAATGCAACATTTGCATCTCTC
This sequence comes from Discoglossus pictus, assembly GCA_027410445.1. Classification (NCBI taxonomy): domain Eukaryota; kingdom Metazoa; phylum Chordata; class Amphibia; order Anura; family Alytidae; genus Discoglossus; species Discoglossus pictus. Next base: position 203,414,582 of record CM050166.1, read on the forward strand.
TCTTTCAGTCTCAACAGACACTGCCTAAAGACTCTCTGCATCGCTACAGCAATTTCCACACAACAGATTTCAAGCAAAGAGGTACAGTATTACATTTTAAACAAAAGATAAAATACTGCTATTTAAACATATCAAATAGAAGGACCTATCCTGTTTTTGGTTGACTTTCTGCAAATGTACAGCAACCTAACTAACAATGTAAGTCGAACACCATAACCGTAAAACACTAATAACAACATTGCCACATGCAAAACAGGAGAGCAACACAAAAAAAAACACCTAATGCCAACTATGTTGTACACAAAATAAATACAAAATTTTTAACATACACACACTTTAAAGATATATATGCTTTTTACTGCACAAACGTTTAATGCCCTAAACACGTAATGGCAACAGTAGCGCACAAAAGTTAATATAAAACATATGGGGCATCACTCTATTGTGATTTGCCCAATTAAATAGGCCTCTATATAAGTACAGAACATGATTTTTGGAAACAACATTTTAATTCCTGAACTTCGATCTAAAAGCAAGGTTTTCAATAACTAAAAACTTCTATTAAAACCCTGCAATCTAACTAACACTCTCATTCAATTGCAGATCGACCAATTGAATAGAGATTTAGATAAGCACATAGCATATTTATTTTACTTTGTACTAAATTAACTTCTATCCAAAAATAAGCTCTTCACTAGCTGAAAACTAAAAGACAAAACATATACGGTACTCACTGCTTATATACATCCTTATGCAATTGCAAACATTGACATTGAATCAGGCCCTATGTTCCTCACTCCAACCTTATCAAGCTAACCTCATAATGCAAACAGTGATTCACACAATACAGCATAGTAGAACAAAATATATGCTGTTTAAAAATAAATATTACAATAACTAGAAAAAATAATAATATTATATTTTTATTTACAGATTAATATGGCAGATAGTGACAAGAAACATGAAAAGAAAAGACGTCAAACTATAACTACAATGTCAAAAAACATGGGCAGAGCCTCAGACGCCGGAGCAGAAGGAAATTCAACTACAAAAGAACGCGAAAGACATGCAAGCAAAATACTATCAGCTGAGAAAATAAAATCCATCCCTAAGAAGGCAACTAAAAAACAAAAGCATTTAGAAAGTGTTGCTGGACAATCAGATAGGATTTCGAAAGAGAATTTAGAGACTCATATTGATATATGTTCTCACAATTGTCCTTAAATCTTTAGCAGTAGAGGTTTATAATTGTGGTGATATGAACATTGTCTGTCAGTTTTGTAGGGGGTTATCATTTCTCACAGGAAAGATCCAGAGATGACGAGTTCATTAGTTGCTGTCAAAAAGGCAAAGTAAGACTTCCAGAAAGATAACAATTCCCAACATATTTACAAAGCATTATGACTGAGCCTACTTTCCGCAACTTTAAAAAAAAAAAAAAACTATAAATCCTATAATAGTGTCATATCCTTTGCATCTATGGGTGCAACATTAGCTGCTAATTTGCCAGGACATGGCCCTTACTGCTTTAAAGTACAAGGACAAATTTACCATCGTACTTCTCATTTACATCCAGAGGAAGGGGAGCAAAGAAAATTTGCTCAACTATATGTCCTAGATACAATAGCAGCTGTTGACTAATGTATGCAGCTTCAAGAAGATAAAAAGTGCTTACCTATTGTTTTTTTAGAGCTTGATAAAATTATGACTCAAAACCCATACTCTCAAGCCTACAAAAAATTGGCAGAAGTAGAAAAGGAACAACAAATTCAAGCAGAAATACATCAATTGCCAATCCCGAAGGTCAATATGGTGCTTAAAAGAGATCGCCATACTGATAAACGCTGTTATAACGTGCCAACATCAAATGAGGTTGCAATGTTCTTTCAAAATGACAAAGGAGAACCACCATTTCAGAGAGGTATTAGAATATCTCCCAGAAATGAGGAGCAACCTTTCATTAATATAAGTATCTTAAGTACCAATTTGGATCCAATGACATATCCAATATTTTTTCCACATGGGGAAGCAGGTTGGCAACTCAAATTAACTACCCAAATTCAAAAGTACATGTGAGAAACAATATTTGCATGCTTGAATTATAAGTCACTCAAATTGCGATTCGAGATGGATTCAATCCCATTTTATGTGGTGGAAAACTGACAGAACAATGGATCATTGATTCATATTTGCAAGTTGAGGCAAATAATTTAAACTTAATCAAATATCAACAAGATAAACTACGTGTAGAACAGTACTGTGGAATGATGGATTATGTTGCTGAGGTTGCTACAACCAGAGAGCTGCCAGCTGTCAAAGCCATCATTTTACCATCTTCTTTCCAGGGATCTCCTCGCAATATGCGAGAAAGATACAATGATGGCATGGCTATTGTAACTAAATTTGGCAACCAGATTTATTTATTACATTTACATGTAATCCACAATGGCCAGAGATTACACACAATCTGCTAATTGGACAAACTGCTTGCGATAGACCAGATTTAGTGGCAAGAGTCTTTAAAATCAAATTAAATTAATTTATACATGACATAACCATAACTCAGTTATTTGGCAAATGTCTGGCTTATGTTTATACCACCGAATTTCAAAAAAGAGGCCTTACACATGCACATATTCTTATAATCCTTCAAGAGAAACATAAATTGGATACTGGTGACAAAGTGGATTCAGTAATTATTGCTGAACTACCAGATCCAGAACTACATGGTAAACTATAAGAGATTGTAACTCATCGTATGATTCATGGACCGTGTGGAGATAGTAATCCACAGTCACCATGTATGAAAAATAAGAAATGTACAAAAGAATTTCCAAAAGATTATAGAGACAAAACTTATGCTAATTGTGATGGCTATCCATTATATAGAAGAAGGACAAACTGACATTATTCGTAGAAAAAAGGTAGACAACAGATATGTGGTACAATACAATCCACATTTACTTATGAAGCATAATGCACACATTAATGTGGAAGCTGGCACGTCTATAAAATCCATTAAATATGTCTACAAATATATTTACAAAGGCTATGATGCAGCTACTGTAGTGGTCAAAAGTGCTGAAAATAACGAACACAGTGAGTTAGTACATGATGAACTTGCATCTCATGTAGATGCTCGCTATGTAAGTGCGCCAGAAGCAATGTGGCGTCTTCTAAAATTTGGAATGCACGATTGCTCACATGCAGTATATTGATTAGCTGTACATTTGCCACAAAACACATTTAGTGTATTTCCATGTTGGAAATTAAGCAAATGTTTTGGCACAAAGTGAGCATCACCAAACTGCACTAACTGCATGGTTTCAATTAAATTCTACTGACTTACAGGCAAGGGAATAGTTATATATTGACATTCCATACCATTATGTTTTCGTTAATGGATTATGGCAAAAACAAAAACATTGTGGAAATAAAATAATCCCAAGAATTTATACTGTAAGTCCAAGAGACCTTGAGTGTTTCTGCTAACGATTACTACTTCTAAATGTTTCTGGTGCACAAAGTTTTGAACAGTTAAGAACTGTTAATTACATTGTTTATGAATCATTTCATTTAGCTACGCGACACAGAAACTTCCTAGCTGATGATACAGAATGGGAAAGATGTCTAGAAGAAGCAGCACTATGTCAAATGCCACAGCAGATGAGAGAACAATTTGCATTAATTTGTATCTTCTCAAATGCTCCAAATGCATTAGCTTTGTGGGACAAATTAAAAACAAATATGGCTGCAGACCTTTTGTAACGATACAATGAGCCTATTGCACAATTGAAAGCATTAATTGAAATCCAAGAGGTCTTTCTAACTAATGGATTAAGTTGTGCAAGTTTTAATCTGCCAGATACAGGTCTCATAGACGACATAAACTTTGAAGACTATGACACTCAACTCCAAAGAGAAAGAACAGAATAAAGACGTACAACTTTAAATACATTACAATTGCAAGCATTTAATGCAATCAAAAATGCCCTAGATGATGACATGCTCAAAGAGCGATATTTCTATCTGGATGGACCTAGCGGATCAGGAAAAATGTATCTATATATTTTATTGATGAGTTTTGTTCAAGCACAAGGTCAAATAGCGCTGGCATTTGCAACCACTGGAATTGCCGCACTTTTGTTAAAAGGTGGAAGAACTGTGCATAGTGGATTTAAACTGTCAGTTCCTATTTTAGAAACATCATTGTCGGATATTCAAATGAATTCATTACAAGCAAAAAAAAATGTAAATTAATTATAATAGATAAAGCTACAATGATGTCATGAAATGCCCTACAATGTATTGACCATTTGCTACGTGAAGTCATGGATAATAATTTGCCATTTGGTGGAAAGGTAATGTTGTTAGGTGGAGATTTTAGACAACCATTACCTGTCGTTGTAAATGGAAATCGAATCGACATTGTCGAAACATGTATAAAGTCAATTAAACTATGGAAACTATTTACCCATCTTCAATTACAGCAAAATATGAAATCAGAAGAAGAAAATGAATTCAACGATTGGTTCATTAAAATTGGAGAAGGAAAAACAGAGCAAATACAAAATCTACCCGATGACACTGTCCAGATCCCAGCTCATATGATTTGCAAACAGGATCTCATATCAGCTATATTCCAAACTACAATAAATAACGACAACTATGCAGAGCTTGCCAACAAAGTAATACTAATATGCAAAAATAAGGATGCATTACTCCTCAATAATGAAATATAAAAAAAAAATGCACCACAAAAAATTAGCACAGTGCTGATTCTGTACTTGGTGATGACACAGAAAGTCAGACAAACTTATCAACTGAATTCATGAACTCATTAACTCCCTCTGGAATGCCACCACATATTTTGCAGCTAAAGAAAGGTGCAATTGTCATGTTACTGCGAGATATGAACACAAAAAAGGCCTATGTAATGGGACCAGATTTATTGTTCAAGAATTAAAGGACCATTTCATACATGCGGAAATTCTAACTGGTACCCATAAAGGAGAGAGAGTTTTCATACCAAGAATAGATTTGGCACCAAGTGAAAGTAGCCTCCCTTTTTTACTTCAAAGGAGACAATTTTCCATCATCATGGCATTTGTCATGACCATTAATAAATCACAAGGACAAACTTTCAAATCTGTGGGTATCTTTTTAGAAGAACCACTATTTGCACATGGCCAGCTGTATGTTGCATTCTCAAGATGCAAGAATCCAGAGGCTGTTAAAGTTTACATTGAAAACAACGAAAGTCAAGGTGATTTATTACATGATGGACGCATTTTTACAAAAAACATTGTCTACTATGAGGTACTATAACTTTAATTCCACAAAATATAACAATACAAGACATGGCACAGAACAAAAAAAAAATTCACCTCAACAACAATTTTCAACGAAAAAACAAAACAAAAATAGAGCACAGTGGTTTGATTGTGAGGACGAACTTTTAAGTTACTCTGGCTCTTTTTAGAGGACCACTATTTCAATAATAAACTGGCAACAAACATAGAGAACAGTGGTTTTACTTCCAGGAAAAAATTAGATATCTCTGGGACTCTTTTACGAGGACCGCTATTTCACATAGGAAACTCTATGTGCCATTTTCCAACAATACTTTCATCTCAAGAACAAATATACAAAAACAAAAACAAATATAGAGAACAGTGGTTTGATTTCCAGGATGACATTTTATGTCACTCAGACTCTTTTTAGAGCACCACTATTTCCATAATAAACTCTATAAAATGGCAAAAACCATAGAGAACAGTGGTTACACCCCGCTGACAAACTTTTATGTCTGGCGTTCTATTTTTAGAGAACCACTATTTTGCATAGGAAATTATGTGCCATTTTCACAATTTACAACAACAACAACAGCAAATGTCAACCATGAAAAATAAGATATTCTAATTTTTGGGGAGTAGCCTTTTAGCATGATTAGCCCCACAAAACAGTTTGCTTGCATTTTAGAACAATTATACTTTAAATGTTACTTCATTAAGTTACCGTTTATAATATTACTATTTTTGGAAAAAAGTGTGCAAAGTTGTTTCATTGCATATATTTTAAAGTTCATGTTAAGAAGAGGAGGAGCTTTTGTTATACAATTTAAATGTATCATTCAAAGCAAAGTATTAATCCAGGGAGTAATCCGATCACCAGGGTCAGGAAGGAATTCATTTTCCCCCCTTTGATACAATTGGCTAAGTTTCACGGGGGGGGGGGGGGGGGATACTGTTTGCCTTCTGGATTCAATACAATTTAGTTTACCAGTTCTTAATCTGCAAGTTGCATATTACAAAAAATTATGTCATGTCTACAATTCTCATTAATATAATGTTGACCTGTTCTTACATTAAAATGTTTCTACTCTTAAAAAAAATAATTTAACAGTTGGTCACCTACAAGTTGCATGTTAAAAAAATAAACATGTTTCATATAATAATTGTACTTCTTTATAGATAAGAAAAAGGTTACAAGTCTCAACTACGCATATTACATACAAAACAGAATTGAAAACATACACATTTAATTGCCGTCATTTTTTGACGGGCAAGTCGCTAGTATACAAATAAAGCAGAGGAGGGAACTTTTGTCAATAGTAGGCAACAACACCTCATATGTACTGAGCAATCTTAATAACTCATGTATCAGCCCATATATGGAATCATAAAGGAGGAATAATATCCCATTCATAAAGCTTACCTTCAAAACGACTTAAAGATGCATATGGAAGTATGTGCCCATCCTTCTGCCTGTGAATAAAAAATAAATAAGTCGCCGGCCGGTTTCGACAGCCTACTGCTATCTTTATGAAGGCATTGAGTGTAAGTGAGTTAATTTACAATTCGCAGGCTTTTTAAATCGATAATTTACGCCCCTCTGTGACCCTGTGATCTCTTGACCAATCAGAGGTAATGGTACACACTTTTTGCATATTGACGTCTTACGTTTGAGTGTCCTGACGTAATCATGTTATGTTCATGCGTCATTACCTAATGACGCTATGTGATGATTTATTGAGGATTCCTCAGGTTTTATTTGCTGTTTACGATGGAATCGATGCGTTTATCATCTATACCAACTAGTGGTACTTATCAGGTATAGCTAGCATAAAGAAAAGAATAGACATTGAGGTTTCCTCAGCCTTCATTTGCTGTTCAAATAGTTACTGCAATTATTATTTACATTGACTAACAAAGCCCAAAGTGTATTCTCTATGTTGTAAGTAAACTTGACATACTTAATATTTTATAGTGTACCTAATAATGCTAGAAATTATTAAGCACTATGGCAACCTACAGACTTATAAATTATCTTACTGGCCGCGGCTGATATCAAACAGTTATACAGCAGTTACCATTCGGCGCTCATTGTGAGCATCTCCCCTGCTCTTTTTATTTTTTATATAAATATATTTTTTTATAATAATTTAATAATTAATTAATTAAATAATAAATTAATATAATTTACCTATTTTTAATTAATATATCCAGCAATCAATATCCTGAAGAGATAACAATCTGTTTAGATTTTTCTGCAGCATACAATGTACATTTGGACTGTTGCTGACCTGAGAGTAAGTGTCAGCAATGTGGCAAGTGTGCAGTATAAATAGGCTGCGTGCATGAGGGCAAACAATTTGTTTAGTTGTGTAAATCGCCATTTTAGAATGGTAATGTTATTAGTTGCAAGTTAGTGTTTTAAAATAGCGGCGATTGTGTATGTGTTACGCGGGTCTGGAGCATTTTCCGTGTTTCCTAATAGTGTATTTTGTTCCTTGTATGTTCCTGGGTAAAAGTCTTATTTGCCTGGCGGTGTTTTTCGTGGTTAGGGGTCGTGTAGCCTTGTTTTGATTTTTTTGTCCTCCATTTTTTTTGTCGCTTAGGCGAATTTCGAGTGCCGAAACTCTGCAAATTGTGTTTCATTTGTCGTGCAACTTCACTCCTTGATGTCCTGGCTGTGTGTGATGTATTTTTTTTTTTTGTGTGTTTTTGGTTGTTGTTGGATGTGCGCGGGTTCGGACGTTAACTTTGTGGCTCGTAATGGTTTTTTCTAAGTCCTGCTTTCCAGTTTGCCTGGTGGTGTTTTGTGTGTTTAGTGGTCGTGTAGCCTCGTTTTCATTTTTTTCAGCCGCCATTTTTCTTGTCGCTTAGGTGATTTTCAAGTGCCGAAACTGTCCCTTTTTTTATTGTTATTTTTTCTATTACAGATATATGAGGACTTTACATACCCCATATAGGGTTTGAACATAGAGTATACTATACACATTGGTGTGAGCTGTGTTATTATTTTTTAGAAGTAACCTTATAAAGTACTTCATTATTATCCCTTTCCTACAGACTAACTATTAAACCATTTTTTGTTTTTTGTCATAATTTAAAGTTATATAGTTTAATTTTGAAATGAAACATTACCATTTACATGATAATTACTAAACATTGAGGTTCTAGGATATACAAATGGTTAAACTTTATGTTGGACTCATAAGCACATTCTGGAAATTTAAGTGTTTCAAATTCACATTTATAAACTTTGTATCTGCAGAGCATCCATTAGTATATGATATTTGGCTTGCTCCATCGTGGCTGATGCCAAGGGATTGGACACTTCTGCATAAGCAGAAAAATGAACACCATTTTATTAGGTCTTAAACAAATGTAATATTTTACTGCCTAGTCTTGTACTTTAATGAAAGACTACTATAATATGTTTTACTGAAATGTGGTGTAATGTTTAACTAGATGCAATTTATTTAGAGGGTTAAATTATATTTAAGAGATATAAGGGTAATTGAAATGGAAAGGAATATGCCTCTGTTATAAAACTTGTTAAAGGTCTTTAGTCAGGGAAAATGCTGACTGGGGGTTAGATAATGCCATGAACAAAGGAACGTTGGGAAATTTTAGTCATATGGCAAAAACTAAGTCAAGTAATAAGATGGACATTATACGCAAGGGATAAGGGTTTTGCATGTACTAAGAATGAACAAATTGTCCAAAATAACAGCACTGCAATTTAACCCATTATACTTGCAGGTAGAAAGATTGTAATTGGGTGTGGGGGATGTTGAGGTGCAGAGTACTTATGGTGACATCAAAGTCCTTGTAAATAAATCATTTTTTTTTTTTCAGAGTAAGTCCTTTATGTATTATTTAACAAAAAAACATTTACCTGAACATACATATAATGCAAACATTATCATATAGAACAAAGCTTGTTTTTTATGGCCTTTGGTTATTACAGTAACTGAATTACATGTTCTTGTAATTATTATTTTTTAAATGTATATTGACATGATTTCAGTATTTCAGTATACTACAATTAACTGTATATTTAGAAAAGGTTTAGTCCATGCAATGTCTTCACTGTCAAACAACCCTGAGCAAAGAAAAAACAAATTATTTATTAACTATGTTTGTTTTAGCTGAAAATAAAGACAATAAGCAGAAACAAACTGTTTATTTCCTATTTTTTCTTCCAGAACACCTGCTTTATATAAGCTGTTCCCTTTTGTTCTGCAGTCTTTCTTTGAAGCTGAAGGTTGAAGTAATTTCCTATTTGGGAGAATCAGTGTGTTACTGCTTTCTATAGTTTGACTGATCTGCTATGATAGAATAATGCAAATGCATTTATTATAGCTCACATCTGCTGAGCTTGCTTTTCACACAAAATGTACCAAACCAGTGGGGCATCCACTTTCAAAAAAGAAACTATCTATGTTGTATTCAATTTTCTCTACACTTGCTAAACTTTGCTTAATGATCCATCTAAGGTATTGACATCATACCTAATAGAGTGGCAGTGAAATGCCACTGTGGCAAATGGGATAAGTCAGACTACAGGGGAATTAAACACTATTGCTGTGTATTTTAAAACTGTTCACATTGAATTGCTCTGACTAAGGCTTCCCAGTGATTCTCTGAATACTCCACATCGTACAGTTATGTACTGACTCGGGCAGCAATTTATGAAAAGGCTTCTGGTAAATCAAAACAATAATTTACACTGGTTCCAAAATATAAAATAAGACTCATGTTAAATAGGAAAAAATCCAGCTGAATATTCCTAAGCAAATGTGGGAAATTAAATATAGAAAGTAAAATTTGCTGTGGAGAAATGCCATTCTACTCTATTTCAAATTCTGCCCAAGTATTTTGTGTCTTTGACTGCACTTAAATAGAAAGAAAAACAAAGTATTCCTGTACAGAAACAAGCTATATTGAACAAGTCAAAAACATAGGAAGAAGGCAGAAATCATTGTTAAAATATATGTTGGAGTAAAATAAACTATACTTTATGGTAGCGTTTGGTACTATAGGTGAACACAGGTGCTCAAATGCTCAAGGAAAAGAAAGAGGTTGATGAAACCATAGTATACGAACAACAATTTGCATTATATATGTAATATGTACTACAATAAACATATATATATATATATATATATATATATATATATATATATATATATATATATATATATATTCCAGTGGTAGCTGATTTAATCTTAAAGAGTAAAGTATTCCAAAGTAATCCAAATATTAATTAAATATCTAAGATTGGAAGAATTAAAATATAATTTATCATTATTACGTTATCTAAAAGTGAGATAAGTAGATAAGAAGGGTCATCATTTCCTTTAATACATCTGAAAAGTAGTATGGCATATCAATGGTGGATTATTTTCACTTATCATTTTATAAAATGTTAGCCACCAGTACAAGTTTTGATATGTAAATACAATAACACAGAGGGGGAAGATAACTTGAAGAATATTAACAGGAATGTGGTTACTGAACATTCACTTTATACATGAAATATTCCAATGTGTTAAACGCTGAATGTGTGATGGAATTTTTTTGAATGATCCTTAATTAAAGAACATAGTAAGAGACAAGGTACATTTGATATTAACTTACTGTAGTTTTCCTTGTTTGGTCAATATTTTAATATGTGTGCATAAGAATAAACCAGTAGCATTTTGGTTGTTTCTGTATGACTAGATAAATTCATATTATTGTTTTGATGTAGCCTTGCGTGTTTGACTAGTATATAGAGACCTAAAGTTATTAATATGATCTAAGCATTTATTTTGACACAGGACGCAGACAGAGTCCACTTTAAGATGACGTCACACGCCCGCCGACTTAGAACAGCTTTGGGAGCCTTGGTACCGACTGGTCACGGAGGACGCAGAGAGACACTGAGGTTGCGGTTATGATTGTACTATAACAATTTATTTTCAGTACATGATGTTGAGTTGTTATTTGTGTGACCTGTAACTCTCCTTTTACATGGTTTATGTGGTGACAGACTTTGTGATCTATATCTTTCTTGATTTATACTGAATTGATCCGTTACTATCCAAATATGCTGCTTAGCCATAAATCCCATGTAATATTATTATATCTTCTAAATATATACGTGGTACTATGATTATTGTCTGTTACAAACATATTTTCATGAGATAAAGTATAAATGGTTTAAAGGTAGAGGATAATAGCCCCCATTTTATATAAACTAATTATAATATGTGCATACTTATTTCAAAAAGATTGATGAAGCTGTTAGTGGTTTCCTTTATGTTATAGACAGTATACTGGCCCAGATGGGAATTTATTTAACTAGTCTCTGAGCGATGTTGTATACATAGTTGCTATTTTTCTGTGAAGTTTTGGATGACAAAAGTGTCATGAACTTTATCATAATTATTGTATATTGAATTGACAGGAGGTTCTGAATATGGAGACAAATTGTAGATTCATAGGTTAGCTAAAGAAGAACAAACTAAGAACATATCTGTCTGGAAACAAACTTGAGGATAGATTGGAGAGGGAAGAGTTGCATGTGCAGGTTGATGTTTTAAAGTAGGTTTTAATGGCTTAGGGCCCTATGCTATTAGCCATAACCCATAATTTTAGCTGCAGGTGTTTTTTTCTCCAAATGTTCAGATATATTATATTGACTCAAGCCTGCAATTTACCTCCTTAAGCCTTAATTTTAAACCCTGTCTTTTTACATAGGATTTCAGGGGGCATGATCATATGATCTGACAATATTTAAGCAATGCTCGCAATCCAGCAATCTATAAGATGCATTACATCATCTATTTTGGTCCATGTGGGTTTCATGATATGTATTAACCCTTTGAGTCCTGGGATCAATATTACTGAGAAATAACATTTAAAAATAATATTTTTTTTTATTGCATATTTGTGGGTTTTAGACTGTTGTGCAGTTAAATCTAATGTGCTTCCATGTCTTCTCTTGCTTTTAAAGTACAATATTGTGTGTTTAACTGCTGCTACAGCTATAATAAGAGTTTGAAAAGCCATTGCGAGTCCTATTTAGTACTCATAATATTTTTGACAGAAAAGTGATACTTTGTCAGTTGCAGATTAGACTTTATTTGCGAGCTAGAGCAAACCGCTCTAATAGATTATCAATTTTGTGTAACTTTATATAATTTATAGGTCATAATATTCGAGTTGTGATAAAACCAATGTAGTTCTAAGGCCAAATTTGCATCTTTGGCTGGCCTGTAGTGATTGTGGACGGGTAACTTGTAATCGAACTGCGAGTAGCAAGCAGAATATGTTGCAATATTAAGAGCTATTTTAAGTGTGTATACATTTACGAATTGGGCAGTAGAATAGGGTCTTTAGTTAGTAGATTATGAGAGAATAAAAGGCATTCAGTAGTATTGCTGATAAATTTTCATATTCAGGGGATGTTTCTCAAGGACTATATGAGAGGGTTACTGTGAACAAATATGAATATGGGTGGGCAAGAGCTGAAAGAAGATAATAATATACAAACTATCCTAATAGTTTGTAAATTGTAAACTATTCTAGTACTCAGGCACTAGTACAACAAATCTCTTAAACTATGTCTCAATCAAACCAGAAATTCACTTGACAAACCATAGAATTTGCAAACTAAACCTTTCAGTGTTTGGAACACAAGAATGCCATTTCAGGAGTAGTATGGGTCAGAGGTTGAAATGTATAAAGTATAAAGGATAGCTTTCATAGAAATGTAACTTTTCAAAATAGTGAATTTAACTTTTATCTCAACATGTACAGTATACTCCTCACCCTGTTACATTCACCCCTGCATGGTCATATTTAGGACATCAGTTAACTGACCTGTGAAAACAAAACGCATTGGGTTCCATTAAATGTAGTAATCATTTTAGACACATGATTTGACTGATGTGTCTTTAAACTTCTGAATCTTGTTGCCAGATAATTTAATGTTGCCACCTAAATAACAGATAGCAGAATAGCTCACAATTTATCACTATTGGTGGGGCATGGCATAGTTGAGTACATATTAGATCACCAAAAACATGTATTTTGTTGGCTGATAAGTTTATTTACTACTTGCAAAGTCATAAAAGGAAGCATCTCATGCTCAGTGCTAAAATGTCAAAAAGCAGTGGACTATGGTAACAGATGTTATGGTTTAGTATTCAGTTTTGACTGACTCTCATGACCCTTTGGACTGCAGCATACCAGGAACATCTCTTAGCAACTGCCCCTGTGAAGTCCCTCAAGTATTTTTCAATAAAAGGAAAGATACTTGGTACTGTTGCAGGCAAACACATAAGTGAATGGAGAAGTTGTACTTAGGAACCTGTGTAAACTGAAGATATTCATTGAATAAGGAACCTCCCCCACTGAGCAAGGTCATGAAAACCTAAGGAAATACCTTAATATATTATAGTTTTGTTTTTTCAAACAGTATCTGCATTTATACTTTTCTATCATTTTATAATGTATCTGTGGTACTGATGTTTTAAAAAATGTGAATTACAAATATATTATTTTAAACATACCGGTATATATGTGGATGAGAATGTTTCTTATGTCCTCTTTGGATGTGGATGTTTTATACTCATATGGCATTTAATAAACATAAAAATGTAGTCCAATTTACTGAACACATTTTTTTTGGGGGGGGGGGGGGGGGGTACACTGTGACTTCCCCATTCTAGGGTTTTGTGAAAAGGAGATTAAAAGGGATAATTTAACTTTGGCTACATCTACGCATGATTGAATAGCACTGTATACATATGTTATTAACATAGTTAAAATGTACTGTAAACAAACTTATGTTTCCATTGGAAATACGTATGCATGTTTACCATTGCTAGATATACTGGTTTGATTTAAACTTCATTTTTTTGTCTTAAATATTAGCTCAGGGTTAAATGGTTTGTTTAAAAACAAATTGTGATATAAATAAAAATCTCTGTTGAAATAGATGAAAAGCTGTCCTATAATTCTAATGGTTTTATTCATGAAAGAATATATTATTTAATAAATACAAAAAAAAAGATTCATAATCTCCTGAGATTGCTGTTTGGCAAGAACTATGCAGTATGAAGAACTATATATCCGGTCAGTGTACAACATTTCTTCATGATGTTTTATATTGTAATATTTCATTGTTCATATCCAGTCATATATTATCAATATTAAATATTAAGGGTGTATATTAAACCAATAAAATGATACAAAAGCATTCAGAGAACATGGCAATTCTGATTTATGTTGAAAGGACCATAATGCAATGAAGAAATTATATACATTTGAAAGCATTGAGTCTGTCTTAGAACATAATTAGGCAGAGAAAATTTCATAAAGCTACTTTTTTGGTCTCTGTAGGTATCCATGATACTTTGGTAGCAGCATGTGTGTGTTAGAGGGGTATTTCCATTCCTTGAAACAGTTCCTGTATGTATTGATATAATTAACTTCCTGAAGTTATTAACTTTATGCTTCTCGGCCTATGAGGGGGAAAGGGTTTGGTTCCCCCCTTCCTCAGGTCCCATAGAAAAACACCTGCTTGATCAAACTTTCAGGAAGTTGTTGTAAAGAAACAGAAAATGGATGCTGCAGTCATAAATAGAATATTTATAACATCTAATTTTCTCTTAAAATGTTTTCCATGGCTTACAACTGCTAATGTCCATGTCCATGGGTTACAACTGCTAATGTTTTTATAGTTTATTATGTGCATCTTTTTTTCTTGAACTACATTGGTCCTTTAATATCAAAGAATATACACAAATATTTTCCCTTCTAATCATACTCACATTTAAGTTGTGGGTAATGCACATTAACATTTTTAATATGGATAAAATAATCTTAGACTGATTGTGAAGACTCTTCTCTAAAATATTATAATATAAATTATATATATTCATTGTAGTGAAGTATTGACTGTTTTACCTTGAAACAGTACTGTTTGTGGTGGCACTGTATATATAAAGGTTACTTTAGGGATGTTTGATTAAAACAAGTCTTAATTATCACTCGTGATATATATACAGAGCCTAGCAAAAGTATTCACCCCCTTGACTTTTTACCTATTTTGTTACATTACAGCCTTAAGTTCAATGTTTTGTTAATTTGAATTGTATGTGAAGGATCAGAACACAATAGTCTAAGTTGGTGAAGTAAAATGAGAAAAATATATAGATAAAACTATTTTTTAGAAATTGAAAACAGAAAATTGGCATGTGCATATGTATTCACCCCCTTTGTCATGAAGCCCATAAAAAGCTCTGGTGCAACCAATTACCTTCAGAAGTCACATAATTAGTGAAATGATGTCCACCTGTGTGCGATCTAAGTGTCACATGATCTGTCATTACAGATACACACCTTTTGTGAAAGGCCCCACAGAGTTCAACACATAACCAAGAGGCACCACTAGCCAAACACTGCCATGAAGACCATGGAACTCTCAAAACAAGTAAGGGACAATGTTGTTGAGAAGTACAAGTCAGGGTTAGATTCTAAAAAAATATCCATATCTTTGATGACCCCCAGGAGAAACATCAAATCTTTCATAACCAAATGGAAAGAGCATGGCACAACAGCAAACCTGCCAAGAGACTGCCGCCCACCAAAACTCACACACCGGGCAAGGAGGACATTAAACACAGAGGCACCACAGAGACAACAGGTAACCCTGGAGGAGCTGCAGCTTTCAACAGCAGAGTCTGGAGTATCTGTACATAAGATGACAATAAGCCGTACACTCCATATGGCAGAGTGGCCAGAAGAAAGCCATTACTTCCAGTAAAAAACAATATGGCACATTTTGAGTTTGCAAAAAGGCATGTGGGAGACTCCAAAAATTTATGGAGGAAGGTGCTCTGGTCTGATAAGACTAAAACTTTTTGGCCATCAAAGAAAATGCTATGTCTGCGCAAACCCAACACATCACATCACCCAAAGAACACCATCCCAGTGAAACATGGTGGTGGCAGCATCATGCTGTGGGGATGTTTTTCAGCAGCCGGGACTGGCAAACTGGTCAGAGTTGAGGGAAAGAAGGATGGTGCTAAATACAGGGATTTTCTTGAGCAAAACCTGTACCACTCTGTACAATGACCCCAAACACACTGCTAAAGCAACACTTGAGTGGTTTAAGGGGAAACATGTAAATGTGTTGGAATGGCCTAGACAAAGCCTAGACCTCAATCCAATAGAAAATCTGTGGTTAGATTGCTGTTCACAAGCGCAAACCATCCAACTTGAAGGAGCTAAAGGAGTTTTGCAAGGAGGAATGGGCAAAAATCCCAGTGGTAAGATGTGGCAAGCTCATAGAGACTTATCCAAAGCGACTTGGAGCTGTGATTGCCGCAAAAGGTGGCTCTACAAAGTATTGACTTTAGGGGGGTGAATAGTTATGCACATTGACTTTTTCTGTTATTTTGTCCTATTTATTGTTTGCTTCACAATAAAAACAAAAAAACATCTTCAAAGTTGTGGGCATGTTCTATAAATTAAATGATGCAAATCCTCAAACAATCCATGTTAATTCCAGGTTGTGAGGCAACAAAACACGAAAAATGCCAAGAGGGGTGAATACTTTAGCAAGGCACTCTATAAACAGCATATTTTTATATGGCAACTGCAAGTAAGCCCCCACCAGGGAGATGCGAAAATCCCCCCCAATGGCATCTATTAAATTAATAGCGACCTCTATAGCACCTAAAATTGATCCCTGTTGCCACGGAGGTCCTGTAGAAACCTTGTAGGCATTTAACATTAACCCTCACACATGGCAACTAAAATTAACCCATGTGACATGGAGGTCCTTAAAGAATCCCCATGGCACCTAAAGTTATTTCTCAACAGGATCATGGGAAGGATTTTATATAAAGGGAGGATGTTAGGGTTAGTGTAATATTTTCACGTACTGGGTATCATTCAGCGGTATTGCTATGGAAACTACTGAGCTTCAGATTCAGAGTCTCCTGCATTCAGGCTGGGTGCACAAGTTAAGGATAGAGAGGAATGGGAGAAGCCTTTTTTGAGCGTGTCACCTTTGTTGAGGGGAAGTTTTAAGAGAAGAGCGATGGAATAGCTCCCTAGCAAGTAAAGAAAAATGCCCATAGTTATGAGGAAGCTATTTCTCACTGCTATGTTGCAGAATGGAGTGGAGAACATATTCCATAATGCTATACAAGGGTTAAGTACAAAGAAAAAATACAATTTCATCACATGGCAGCACTATGGAGGGCCCTGTCTTTGAACTTAATATCTTATGTAGATAGTGTTATTTTTTCCAAAGCACCTTACAAGTCTGAAAACTCACAAACTTGCAGCCTATTTAAATTGTTATTCGGCCAATTGAAAAGGGCTATACATAAGCACAGAGCATATTTTTTACAGAAGTTTTTAGTTAGTGAAGTCCTTGCTTTTGAATAGAAGTTAACTAACAAAAAATTTCTAGAGCTCTATTCAATATAGAGCCCTATTCAATTGGCTGAATTTAATAAGGCTGTTAAAATCTAAATGCAGTTGGAGAGAGCATAAAAAATGGGAAGGATAACATACGATTTTTGAAGTGATAGAGAATATAAAAGTATGCAATTCTTTACCTGGGTAGAAAATGTGCAAAGTTTTGAGGATGTTTTTCATATGGTAGATATACAACTGGCACAAACTAGCGAAAAAAAGTTGAAATAATCTTCATGCCTGAATGAAGTTGGATATCTACTTAAAATGGATGGTATGAGGTCCTATTTCACTGCAGTTCCTTGCGTCCTTGAATGGAGCTTGGTGAGTGCCTAGGTGGGGACAAACACTTTTAAATATTTATGTAGACAAAATGTGATTAGCAAAACAAGTTACTGTTCATTTATCCTATTTACAGAGAATTAGTAATTACTTTGACAAATTATTTGTTAAAACTTGTGACATAAGATTTACCTTATTGATATAATAATTTAAAATGCATTTGGGTATATTGGTATAGGATTTCGAGGAGCACACTCTGGATGTGTCAGTCACTATGCATTCTTCAATAATCCATCACTGAAATACTACATTTTTTCAAACCATACTCATAAGCATAAAAATATGCTTATTTGTGTTCTGGATAAGCCAATGAGTAGTTGCACAAATTACATTTGTTTGGTTGATTTGTGAATTTGTTTTTTATATCTATGAAATCATTCATTACTCTACAAGCCAGAGAAATGAACCATTGAACATAAAATGACAATAATTATGTATATCTTGCCAAAGTTTAAACTTTGCCAAAGAGCTACAATTTGTATATACTGCAATTAACCCTATTTGAATACAGCGTGCAAAATTCACTGTAGTTTGTAATGGCAAAATATGAAACAGACATTTATCATTTTAATTGAAAATCTCCATGGTAAAAATTCCAAATAACTTTACAGCAAAGCTTGTTTTAGCATTTACTTATCAAAAGGGAACCCATATACTGCAAATGTACTTAATTTTTATAGATGTTTTCAGTATAAGATTAAATAGTTGCTGTATTATAAAACAATATTAAAATAACAGCAGTGGATTGAAACATGACTTACTGAATTAAAATCTAAGTTAAATGTTTTAAAGCATAAAATGTCACAACAATATTATGACTGGGGTTATGGTAATAATTAAGTGAATACATATATGTTGAATGGTATATGCACTGGAATCTGTTATGATTTTTGTTACACCAGTCAGCATTACATCGACTATAGTTTTAAAAAGATACTGAGATTTTATATCTACTATTTTCTGTTTTGAAGGATCAGACTTTTACGTTTTTTGAGGAATGAAAAAAAAACATAGAATGTATACAGTACATTGTGGTGGCATTACCTTTGGGCGAAGCACACTTCCGCGACGTCATGTGTGCATTGAAAAATGCCTGAAAAATGAGCGCACAAACAACAGCACGCACTCACCCCCCTTGTCCAGCTCTCCAACTCGTCTCCTTGTGTGCCAGAAGGGTGGCACATCTAATCACCCCCTCACCCACCAGTATTTACCTGCAACTCCCAGCCTTCATCTGCCATCAGCATCTGCCATTAGCCAGCCTGCATTTCACATCTAACCCAGGAAATATATAATTTAAAGTGACAGTTACTTACAGACTAGGGTTATTTAAGTAACTGTCGGTTTAAATTATATATTTCCTGGGTTAGATGTGAAATGCAGGCTGGCTGATAGCAGATGCTGAAGGGGGGTGGGGTGAGAGGGTGATTAGTTGTGCCACCCTTCTGGCACATGGTGAGACAAGTGGGAGAGCTGGAGAAGGAAGGTGAATGCGCGCTGGGATGGGTGCTTTCATTTGGCGGGTGCATTTGCGCTAAAGTCGGTGTGCCATACATTGTCTATTAAGCTGCTTGTTTGATTTTCATTATCAGCAGACTGATTTTTTTAATCTAATGAGATTTCCACTAACCTTTTTGAAAGTACCGATACTCATTACATACTTCCACTGTACTAGTTGTACATTGATATTCATTTAAGGTTACACCAGTGCAGTCACACACTAACCCGGCCTTACTGCATCTCTCTATCTCCCTCTTGAGGGCTTCATATTACTCGTCTGCCAGCATATTCTGGACAGAGAATCCTGAAAGATGTCACGCAGGATTCCCTAACCCAGCGATAACAAAAGCAGACAGGAAAACCCTCAAGATGGGATACAGTGAGGCTGAGGGGCACAGTGAAAACCCAGGGTAGGCACAGGGGGAGCTCATGGGGGCATGGCCATTCACTATAGAAAATAAATGTAAGGTAGTTACTCTGAACCACCAATAGAAGAATATATATATATATATATATATATATATATATATATATTGTGATGGTGTGTCACCAGAGGGCAGTAGAGAGCCCTTCAAGACTTCTCCCCAGGAGTGAGATGGTTAAGAAGATCCTTAAAAAGCTTGGCTGTGGCTGCAATTAATGGCGGCTGCTGTCTCCAGGTGGAGAGCTGTTTGATAGAGCTGGAGTTGTGGAAGTGTGCAGGGCCGACGTCAGAGGCCGCACTGAAAACTAATGGACCAAAGCCAGAAGCTTTGAAAATCGAGCATGCAGATAAGAGGAACAGAAAGTCCTTGAAGGTGATGACTGAGGGAGGGATCTGCTTCGGAAAGAGAGAGCGGAGATACAGAGCCTAAGAGAGAGGTGAGAGGAAAAGACACCTCTGCTACTGCTACCTATGTGAATGATGCCTTGCACAAAAATCTCTCAGAAGACCTACGATTAAGAATTGTTGACTTGCATAAAACTGGATAGATTTATAAAAGTATCTCCAAAAGCCTTGCTGTTCATCAGTCCACAGTAAGACAAATTGTCTATAAATGGAGAAAGTTCAGCACTGCTGCTACTCTCCCTAGGCATAGCCGTCCTGTAAAGATGACTGTAAGAGCACAGCGCAGACTGCTCAATGAGGTGAAGAATAATCCTAGAGTGTCAGCTAAAGACTTACAAAAGACTGCACGTTTACAGTTCGACAAGAGCACCTGGATGTTCCACAGCAGTACTGGCAAAATATTCTGTGGACAGATGAAACCAAAGTTGAGTTGTTTGGAAGAAACACACAATGCTATGTGTGGAGAAAAAGAGGCACAGCACACCAACATCAAAACCTCATCCCAACTGTGAAGTATGGTGGTGGGTGCATCATGGTTTGGGGCTGCTTTGCTGCATCAGGGCCTGGACGGATTGCTAACATCGAAGGAAAAATGAATTCCCAAGTTTATGAAGATATTTTGCAGGAGAACTTAAGGCCATCTGTCCACCAGCTGAAGCTCAACAGAAGATGGGTGTTGCAACAGGACAACGACCCAAAGCATAGAAGTAAATCAACAACAGAATGGCTTAAACAGAAGAGAATACGGCTTCTGAAGTGGCCCAGTCAGAGTCCTGACCTCAACCCGATTAAGATGCTGTGGCATGACCTCAAGAAAGCGATTAACACCAGACATCCCAAGAATATTGCTGAACTGAAACAGTTCTGTAAAATGGTCAAGAATTACTCCTGACCGTTGTGCACGTCTGATCTGCAACTACAGGAAACGTTTGGTTGAAGTTGTTGCTGCCAAAGGAGGTTCAACCAGTTATTAAATCCAAGGGTTCACATACTTTTTCCACCTGCACTGCAAATGTTTACATGGTGTGTTCAATAAAAACATGGCAACCTTTAATACTTTGTGTGTTATTAGTTTAAGCAGACTGTGATTGTCTATTGTTGTGACTTAGATAAAGATAAGATCACATTTTATGACCAATTTGTGCTGAAATCAATATCATTCCAAAGGGTTCACATACTTTTGCTTGCAACTGTATACACTAGCGACTTGCCCGTCAAAGAATGACGGTCAATACAATTTTAATACTGGGAATGCTGTTTGCCACACAATGTGAGTCTGTGACACTCTTAAACTTTTTGTTATGTAGAAAGAAGTACAACAATTATAATAACTTTTTTTTTATTTTGTTAACAGTCAACTTGTCTTTCAACAACTGGTAAAGTGAACCATCTTTAATTAACAATACTAACGTTTTTAAATCTGAGGTATGAATAAGTAACATAACATTAGGTCAACTTTATATGAATGAGTACATGAAACCATTACATAATGGTTTGTAACATTCAACTTTTATTTAAGGTACTGCTAAGCCACATAGGTATTGAATCCAGAGGAAGGCAAACAGTAAAAAAAACATGAAAACTTAGCCAATTTTATCAAAGAAGTGAAAAAATTAATTCCTTCCTGGCCCCATTAACTGGCGATGTGATTACTTCCTGGATCAATACTCTGTATTTAATTATACATTTAATTTTTACAACAAATGATCATCCTCCTACTAACATAAATCCTTAATTATATACATTGAAACAACTTTTGTGAACTTTGCAAAAATAATTTTAACATTACAAACATCAAGTTAATGTATTAAACTTTACACAGTATAATAGTAAGAAAAAGCAATGTAACTCATTTGTGGGTCCAATCCTGGCAAAAGGCCACTTCCAAGACATTCCAATCATTTTTATTTTTGCATGTCCAAGTGGTTCCCTTAAAGAGAGCCTAGCAGACTTTTAATTTTTTCTATGGGATCTAACCACAGTTTATTGTTGTTGTTTTTTTTGTTTATTTTTTTTGTTATTGTTGTATTTTTGTCAAATTTTACATAGAGTTTTGTATATGAAATAGTGGTCCTCTAAAAAGAGGCCAAGTGACATTAAATTTCATCCTGGAAATGAAACCACTATTCTCTATATTTACAAAACCTCATGGTATACAATGTTTTTTGTAAAAATTCATCCATCGTGTAATAGATCACCCTGACTTGGGTTGTCTTCAATTAAAACTTTAATATCATCTAGATTTGTGCACCTTGAAAAAGTAACATAGATTTGTCCATGTGCAAAAAACAGTCCCTGTAAAAAAAATACCAACAGTAGTGATGTCCCGAACAGTTCGCCGGAGAACTATTCGCGGCGATTTTCGCATGTTCGCAACGAACGGCGAACACATGCGCTTTACGGTCCGCCCCCTATTCTTTATCATTGAGGAAAGTTTGACCCTGCACCTTACAGTACGCAGACACATTCCAGCCAATCAGCAGCATACACTCCCTTCCAGAGCCGTCCATCTGAATGACAGCCTCCATTTTAGAATCATTCTGAAGCTACATTCGTTGAGAGAGGACATATATTCTACCTGCTGTTGATTTAATAGGGAAATAGATAGCCAGGCTGTGTATTTAGCTTTCACTACACACCTGAAGGGCTCATTTGATATCTGCTGAAAGGACAGCAACACAAATAGCCCTTTTTAGGGCTAGAACATAATTTATTTTATTTTATTATTTTTTTCTGCTGATTTAATAGGGAAATAGATAGCCAGGCTGTGTATTTAGCTTTCACTACACACCTGAAGGACTCATCTGATATCTGCTGCAAGGACAGCAACCCAAAAAGCCCTTTTTAGGGCTAGAACATCATTTATTTTATTTTATTATTTTTTTCTGTGTAATCTAATTGCATTTGCCTGCCTGCTAGTGTGTGTGTGAGGCCTATTGCATCTACTCTGCCAACTTTTGCCAGTGCACAGTGACACTCATATCTAGTGCAACCGTAGTGTGCAGTGACATAAAACAACCCTTTTTTGACTGTAATCAATTGAATATCAGTTACCTGCCTACAGGCGTGTGTGTGAGGCCTATTGTATCTACTCTGCCAACTTTTGCCAGTGCACAGTGACACTCATATCTGGTACAACCGTAGTTTACAGTGAAATAAAAGAACCCTTTTTTTTCTGTAATCGATTGAACATCAGTAGCCTGCCTGCAGGCGTGTGTTTGAGGCCTATTGCATCCACTCTGCCAACTTTTGCCAGTGCACAGTGACACTCATATCTAGTGCAACCGTAGTGTGCAGTGACATAAAACAACCCTTTTTTGACTGTAATCGATTGAATATCAGTTGCCTGCCTACAGGCGTGTGTGTGAGGCCTATTGCATCTACTCTGCCAACTTTTGCCAGTGCACAGTGACACTCATATCTGGTGCACCCGTAGTGTACAGTGAAATAAAAGAAACCTTTTTTTTCTGTAATCAATTGAATATCAGTTACCTGCCTACAGGCGTGTGTGTGAGGCCTATTGCATCTACTCTGCCAACTTTTGCCAGTGCACAGTGACACTCATATCTAGTGCAACCGTAGTGTACAGTGAAATAAAAGAACCCTTTTTTGACTGCAATCGATTGAATATCAGTTGCCTGCCTGCAGGCGTGTGTGTGAGGCCTATTGCATCTAGTCTGCCAACTTTTGCCAGTGCACAGTGACACTCATATCTGGTGCACCCGTAGTGTACAGTGACATAAAACAACCCTTTTTTGACTGTAATCGATTGAATATCAGTTGCCTGCCTACAGGCGTGTGTGTGAGGCCTATTGCATCTACTCTGCCAACTTTTGCCAGTGCACAGTGACACTCATATCTGGTGCACCCGTAGTGTACAGTGAAATAAAAGAAACCTTTTTTTTCTGTAATCGATTGAATATCAGTTGCCTGTTTACAGGCATGTGTGTGAGGCCTATTGCATCTAGTCTGCCAACTTTTGCCAGTGCACAGTGACACTCATATCTGGTGCAACCGTAGTGTACAGTGAAATAAAATAACCCTTTTTTTTCTGTAATCGATTGAATATCAGTTGCCTGCCTACAGGCGTGTGTGTGAGGCCTATTGCATCTACTCTGCCAACTTTTGCCAGTGCACAGTGACACTCATATCTGGTGCACCCGTAGTGTACAGTGAAATAAAAGAAACCTTTTTTTTCTGTAATCGATTGAATATCAGTTGCCTGTTTACAGGCATGTGTGTGAGGCCTATTGCATCTACTCTGCCAACTTTTGCCAGTGCACAGTGACACTCATATCTAGTGCAACCGTAGTGTACAGTGAAATAAAAGAACCCTTTTTTGACTGCAATCGATTGAATATCAGTTGCCTGCCTACAGGCGTGTGTGTGAGGCCTATTGCATCTAGTCTGCCAACTTTTGCCAGTGCACAGTGACACTCATATCTGGTGCACCCGTAGTGTACAGTGAAATAAAAGAAACCTTTTTTTTCTGTAATCGATTGAATATCAGTTGCCTGTTTACAGGCATGTGTGTGAGGCCTATTGCATCTACTCTGCCAACTTTTGCCAGTGCACAGTGACACTCATATCTAGTGCAACCGTAGTGTGCAGTGACATAAAACAACCTTTTTTTGACTGTAATCGATTGAATATCAGTTGCCTGCCTACAGGCGTGTGTGTGAGGCCTATTGCATCTACTCTGCCAACTTTTGCCAGTGCACAGTGACACTCATATCTAGTGCAACCGTAGTGTGCAGTGACATAAAACAACCCTTTTTTGACTGTAATCGATTGAATATCAGTTGCCTGCCTACAGGCGTGTGTGTGAGGCCTATTGCATCTACTCTGCCAACTTTTGCCAGTGCACAGTGACACTCATATCTGGTGCACCTCTAGTGTACAGTGAAATAAAAGAAACCTTTTTTTTTCTGTAATCGATTGAATATCAGTTGCCTGTTTACAGGCATGTGTGTGAGGCCTATTGCATCTACTCTGCCAACTTTTGCCAGTGCACAGTGACACTCATATCTAGTGCAACCGTAGTGTACAGTGAAATAAAAGAACCCTTTTTTTACTGTAATCGATTGAATATCAGTTGCCTGCCTACAGGCGTGTGTGTGAGGCCTATTGCATCTAGTCTGCCAACTTTTGCCAGTGCACAGTGACACTCATATCTGGTGCAACCGTAGTGTACAGTGAAATAAAATAACCCTTTTTTTTCTGTAATCGATTGAATATCAGTTGCCTGCCTACAGGCGTGTGTGTGAGGCCTATTGCATCTACTCTGCCAACTTTCGTCAGTGCACAGTGGCACTCATATCTAGTGCAACCGTAGTGTGCAGTGACATAAAACAACCCTTTTTTGACTGTAATCGATTGAATATCAGTTGCCTGCCTACAGGCGTGTGTGTGAGGCCTGTTGCATCTACTCTGCCAACTTTTGCCAGTGCACAGTGACACTCATATCTGGTGCAACCGTAGTGTACAGTGAAATAAAATAACCCTTTTTTTTCTGTAATCGATTGAATGTCAGTTGCCTGCCTACAGGTGTGTGTGTGAGGCCTATTGCATCTACTCTGGTAACTTTTGCCAGTGCACAGTGACACTCATTTCTAGTGCAACGGTAGTGTACAGTGAAATAAAAGAACCCATTTTTGACTGTAATCGATTGAATATCAGTTGCCTGCCTACAGGCGTGTGTGTGAAGCCTATTGCATCTACTCTGCCAACTTTTGCCAGTGCACAGTGACACTCATATCTAGTGCAACCATAGTGTACAGTGAAATAAAAGAACCCTTTTTTGACTGTAATCGATTGAATATCAGTTGCCTGCCTACAGGCGTGTGTGTGAGGCCTATTGCATCTACTCTGCCAACTTTTGCCAGTGCACAGTGACACTCATATCTGGTGCACCCGTAGTGTACAGTGAAATAAAAGAAACCTTTTTTTCTGTAATCGATTAAATATCAGTTGCCTGTTTAAAGGCATGTGTGTGAGGCCTATTGCATCTACTCTGCCAACTTTTGCCAGTGCACAGTGACACTCATATCTAGTGCAACCGTAGTGTACAGTGAAATAAAAGAACCCTTTTTTGACTGTAATCGATTGAATATCAGTTGCCTGCCTACAGGCGTGTGTGTGAGGCCTATTGCATCTAGTCTGCCAACTTTTGCCAGTGCACAGTGACACTCATATCTGGTGCACCCGTAGTGTACAGTGAAATAAAATAACCCTTTTTTTTCTGTAATCGATTGAATATCAGTTGCCTGCCTACAGGCGTGTGTGTGAGGCCTATTGCATCTACTCTGCCAACTTTCGTCAGTGCACAGTGGCACTCATATCTAGTGCAATCGTAGTGTGCAGTGACATAAAACAACCCTTTTTTGACTGTAATCAATTGAATATCAGTTGCCTGCCTACAGGCGTGTGTGTGAGGCCTGTTGCATCTACTCTGCCAACTTTTGCCAGTGCACAGTGACACTCATATCTGGTGCAACCGTAGTGTACAGTGAAATAAAATAACCCTTTTTTTTCTGTAATCGATTGAATATCAGTTGCCTGCCTACAGGCGTGTGTGTGAGGCCTATTGCATCTACTCTGCCAACTTTCGTCAGTGCACAGTGGCACTCATATCTAGTGCAACCGTAGTGTGCAGTGACATAAAACAACCCTTTTTTGACTGTAATCAATTGAATATCAGTTGCCTGCCTACAGGCGTGTGTGTGAGGCCTGTTGCATCTACTCTGCCAACTTTTGCCAGTGCACAGTGACATTCATATCTGGTGCAACCGTAGTGTACAGTGAAATAAAAGAAACCTTTTTTTTCTGTAATCGATTGAATGTCAGTTGCCTGCCTACAGGCTTGTGTGTGAGGCCTATTGCATCTACTCTGGTAACTTTTGCCAGTGCACAGTGACACTCATTTCTAGTGCAACCGTAGTGTACAGTGAAATAAAAGAACCCTTTTTTGACTGTAATCGATTGAATATCAGTTGCCTGCCTACAGGCGTGTGTGTGAGGCCTATTGCATCTACTCTGCCAACTTTTGCCAGTGCACAGTGACACTCATATCTAGTGCAACCGTAGTGTGCAGTGACATAAAACAACCCTTTTTTGACTGTAATCGATTGAATATCAGTTGCCTGCCTACAGGCGTGTGTGTGAGGCCTATTGCATCTACTCTGCCAACTTTTGCCAGTGCACAGTGACACTCATATCTGGTGAACCCGTAGTGTACAGTGAAATAAAATAACCCTTTTTTTTCTGTAATGGATTGAATATCAGTTGCCTTTTTACATGCATGTGTGTGAAGCCTATTGCATCTACTCTGCCAACTTTTGCCAGTGCATAGTGACACTAATATCTGGTGCAACCGTAGTGTGCAGTGACATAAAACAACCCTTTTTTGACTGTAATCGATTGACTATCAGTTGCCTGCCTACAGGCGTGTGTGTGAAGCCTATTGCATCTACTCTACCAACTTTTGCCAGTGCACAGTGACACTCATATCTGGTGTCACAGTAGCTTGCACGCATAGTACCACTAATCGTAAAAAAAATTACAGGCAGAGGCAGGCCACTCCGCAGGGGCCGTCATGGTCGTGGTGCTGTGATTCCCTTTGGCCCTAGAATAATGCCCAGTTTTCAGAGGCAAAGTACCCTGAACTTGAACAGTTCTGAGGACATGGTTGACTGGCTAACACAGGACACCCAATCTTCTACAGCTTCCGCTCGGAACTAGACGCACCATCCTCCTCCAGCTTAGCTTCGGGCACCTCTCCAGTTACCACTCGCCCGCCTGCCGCCACCACCAACACTAGCACCACAGCCGCTTCACTTGATCCGTCAGCAGAGTTATTTACACATCCGTTGGAAGAAATGAGTGATGCACAAACATTAGTGCCAGAGGATGTAGATAATAGGGATATGTCCCAGTCAGGCAGCATTACACACATGGACGTACGGTCTGATGATAATGATGATGTTGTACCTGGTGCTGCTTGTTTTTTTTGTTGAGTTGTCAGATACAAGTGAAGCGGTTGATGTCACGTGGGTGCCCGCTATAATTGCAGAAGAACAGGAGGAAAGTTCAGATGGGGAGACAGAGAGGAGACGAGTTGGAAGCAGCGGGAGGTCGTCGAAAGTAGCTAGTGGCACAGTCAGACAGCATGCATCGGCACCCAGGGTCAGCCAGAGAGCACGCCAGTCAACGCATGCTGTTGCCACCACCAGAATTCTGTCATTGCAGAGCTCAGCAGTGTGGTCATTTTTTCGTGTGTCTGCCTGTGACAACAGTGATTTGTAGATAGTGGAAGATACCCGGTCGAAATTTCTTTGCACAAAAGGCAATCCCCAACCTGTACTCGATTGTGCAAAAGGAAGTAATGGCATCTCTGGCACACAGTGTTGGGGGAAGGGTCCATATGACCACTGATACCTGGTCTGCAAAGCATGGTCAGGGCAGGTATATCACCTACACTGCGCATTGGGTATACCTGGTGACGGCTGCCAAGCATGGAATACATGGCTCTGCAGAGGAGTTGGTGACAACGCCACGACTTGCAGGCAGGCCTGCTGCAACCTCCTCTACTCCTCCTACTTAATCCTCTACCATAACCTCCTCAGCTGAGTCCTCGTCTGCTGCTGCTATGTCTTGCTCCACATCAACGGCACCCCCCCAGCTCCATAGGTACTATTCCACATCCTGGATACGGCAGTGTCACGCCGTCTTGGGGTTGACTTCCCTGAAACCAGAGAGTCACACCGGACTAGCACTCCTGTCTCACAGGTGGATCAGTGGCTGACCTGGCACCTACTGGAGATCGGCAAAGTGGTTTGTGACAAAGGAAGAAATTAGTTGGCGGCATTGAATTTGGGCAAGTTGACACATGTGTCGTGCATGGCACATGTGTGTAATCTGATTGTACAACGCTTTGTGCATAAGCACCCAGGCTTACAGGACGTCCTGAAGCAGGCCAGGAAGGTGTGTGCCCATTTCAGGCGTTCCTACACGGCCATGGCACTACAGATATCGTTGGAATTCAACACTCCTAATGTTCGACCGCCTGCTCCAACAAGAAAAGGCCGTTAACGAGTATTTGTATGAACGGGGTGCTAGGACAGCCTTTGCGGAGCTGGGGATTTTTTTGCCACGTTACTGGACGCTCATGCGCAATGCCTGTAGGCTTATGCGTCCTTTTGAGAAGGTAACAAACCTGGTCAGTCGCACCCAGGGCACCATCAGCGACATCATACCATTTGTTTTCTTCCTGGAGCGTGCCCTGCGAAGAGTGCTGGATCAGGCCGTAGATGAGCGTGAAGAGGAAGAGTTGTGGTCACCATCACCGCCAGAAACAGCCTTATCAGCATCGCTTGCTGGACCTGCGTCAACGCTGGAAGGGGATTATGAGGAAGAGGAGTCAGAGGAGGAATGTGGCTTTGAGGAGGAGGAGGAAGACCAACCACAACAGGCATCCCAGGGTGCTCGTTGTCACCTATCTGGTACCCGTGGTGTTGTACGTGGCTGGGGGGAAGAACATACCTTCAGTGAGATCACTGAGGACGAGGAACGGGACATGACTAGCTCGGCATCCAACCTTGTGCAAATGGGGTCTTTTATGCTGTCATGCCTGTTGAGGGGCCCTCGTACAAAAAGGATGAAGGAGAACGACCTGTACTGAGTGTTCCAACTACTAGACCCCCGGTATAAGCAGAAAGTGCCTGAAATGTTACTGAATTACCACAAGTCGGAAAGGATGCAGCATTTCCAAAATAAATTAAAAAGTATGCTTTACACAGCGATGAAGGGTGATGTCACAGCACAATGGCAATCTAACAGCGGAAGAGGTGAACATAATCCTCCTCCTCTCAAGGAGAGGACGCTTTACAGACGTGTTGTTGATGGAGGACATGCAGAGCTTTTTAAGTCCTATGTATCGCCACAGCCCTTCGGGGTCCACCCTCAGAGAACGACTCGACCGTCAGGTAACAGACTACCTCGCCATAACTACAGATATCGACACTATGAGGAGCGATGAACCCCTTGACTACTGGGTGTGCACGCTTGCCCTGTGGCCTGAGCTATCCCAATTTGCCATAGAACTTCTGTCCTGCCCCGCTACAAGTGCCCTGTCAGAAAGGACCTTCAGTGCAGCAGGAGGTTTTGTCACTGATAAGAGAAGTTGCCTAGGTCAAAAAAGTCTAGATTACCTCACCTTTATTAAGATGAATGAGGGATGGATCCCATAGGGACTTACAGTGGGCGATACATTCGATTAAAAAAGGCCAGATAGATGAGCTGCCTTGCGCTATTAGTGGTCCACAAACTAACATCATTTTTTCTGGTCGCTGCAACAATACCTAATTTTTGCATTTAAATTCTTTTATTGTCAGAAGGCGTACATCATGTAAGGAAAAATAAAGCATTTTTGAACAGTCTTGCATAACAGTTGTGCAAAAATACATATTTACAATAAAGACATTTTGTGAAAGTTAGCTGGTTATTCCTTCTTATTTTTACTTTTTAGGTTAATAATTTTTCTTATTTTTTACTGTGATTGCATTTTATGAGATACCTAAAACATGGTAAAACAGACAATAGTAAAGAGTATATCTGCAGGAAACACCAAAGTCCTATTAGCTATCATCCCTCCAGCAGTCTTAGATTATTATTTACAATATCTAACCTGGGCATTCACCCTTGGGTTACCCTAGGGCAGGCTTCAGTAAGCGACCTCTCCTTTCCTGGGATGATTTTGCCGCCGGTTGCTTCTGAAGGGTCTCCAGGGCTCCCCCACTTGGGTCCTTCCCCCAGTGTTGCTTCAACCAGTAACAAATGTTTTATATTTGTAAAGCGACCCAATGATCCCCCTTGATAGAGGTTTAACTTTACAAATATTGGAGAACCAATTTAAGACCGGTGTCCCCTGTTTCTGGGTCAGGGAGTGTGTCAAATGCCTCATCCTACAGTAATTGTAATGTTCTGACAGCGGTAGCTCATGCTTGTCCCTCAGTTCCTCATAGGTGAGCATCTGGCCCTTTACTAACCAGTCTCCCAGTCTATCTCGTTTCCTTGACCTCAACCAGTGTTGTGATAGGACTTAATAGGAATAAAAAGTACAACTGGTGGCACCTTAGATTGCACGCTCAGTGCCCCAAATTCGAAGTGGGAGGACCGACCAAGCATCTTTTTCCATTTCCCTGTTCCAAAAATCCATGCCATATACACGTCCCCTGATAGGTGACGTAACATGTATTAAACTGATAGGAATGAGTAGTACAACTTAATACACCACTCCTATCTGTTGGCACCTTAGATTGCACGTGCAGTGCCCCAAATTCGAAGTGGGAGGACCGACCAAGCATCTTTTTCCATTTCCCTGTTCCAAAAATCCATGCCATATACACATCCCCTGATAGGTGACGTAACATGTATTAAACTGATAGGAATGAGTAGTACAACTTAATACACCACTCCTATCTGTTGGCACCTTAGATTGCACGTGCAGTGCCCCAAGTTCGAAGTAGGAGGTCCGACCAAGCAACTTTTTCCATCTCCCTGTTCCAAAAATCCATGCCATATACACGTCCCCTAATAGTGGACGTAAAAGGGATTAAACCGACAGGAATAGTACTACTTAACAGTACACACCTTATAATAACACAGACAGAGGCAACGGAGAGAGAGGATTTTGAAGAAGAGGAGTCAGAGGAGGAAGGTGGCTTTGAGGAGGTGGAAGACCAAACACAGCAGGCATCCCAGGGGGCTTTTTGTCACCTTTCGGGGACCCTTGGTGGCTGGGTGGAGGAAGAGACCATCAATGACATCAGTGAGGACAAGGAACGGGACATGGCTAGCTTGGTATCCAACCTTGTGCAAATGGGGAGTTTGCGGTTGTGCAAAGGGACTGTTTGCGGTTGTTTGCGGTGCATTAAATGAGGAGATTGGTCTGTTACTGTGAAGCGGGTGTAACCCTTAAACTACCTGATCGATACAACATCATACCTAATGTTTTAAAGCATGTTATTCCAAACAATTTAGGAATATTAGGTGATTTATGCCCTTTATGGCTTCAAACCAGACTCTGCATCAACTATGTAATTTTTCTGTGGGAATTTTGCCATGGATCCCCCTCCGGAATGCCACAGTCCAGGTGTTAGTCCCCTTGAAACAACTTTCCCATCACTTTTGTGGCCGGAAAGAGTCCCTGTTGGTTTTGAAATTCGCCTGCCCATTGAAGTCTATGGCTGTTTGCGATTTTCCTCCGTTCGCGAACATTTAATGGAATTCGCGTCCGCGGTTCGCCGACCGAAAATTTGATGTTCGCGACATCACTAACCCACAGACTTAAAAGTTTGTCCATGGGATTTATTTATGGTCATGGCAAATGCCATGATAACTGAAAAATTGTTTCCTTTGAAGGACAAAAGGCAAACCACTCACTTGGAGCCAAATCAATTCTTGATATAAAAACGTGTTCACCTTTATTGGTACCAGTCATAATTTCTGCATGTATGAAATGATATTTTAAATTGTGCACAATTAATCTGGTCCCATTACAAAGTCCTTTTTTTGGATTCATCTTTCTCAACAGCATGACAATTGGCCCTTTTTTTCAATTGCAAAACATGTGGTGGCATTCCAGATGGTGTTAAAGAATTAATAGATTCTATACTAAAATTAGATTCACTTGCCCTCATTCTATTATCGGCCGTAAATCGGCCGCAAAGCTGTGATTCCTTGCGGGGCTCCCGTTACCTTGCAATTCAAATTGATGGCGCCGCAAGGATATCCCCTTACGGCCGGCCGCATATCTTGCAAGCGGCCGTAAGCTCAGAAATCTTTAAAAGCAAAAATAAATTCAAGACGGCACCGTAAAGCTCTGTAAATGCTAGGGATCATAATGGGGGACATGAGGATTAATAGCAACCCCCTCTCAAGCTTGCACATCAGCCCAAATCCGAGATTTCATTAACTGTTTATTTTCCGGCTGCAGCGCGGGCGCGTCTGAGGTGCTCCAAGCCCTCTGGACTTTTTCCACGGATATTTGACATAAATTAAAATAAAAATTATTTACGGATTTGAGGGTAGGGAAATGTTGTGCTATGAATGCTAACACCTACAATCACTTTATAGTCTCCTCAGAGTGCAGGATGGCTTTATTATGGCTTTATTATGTGCTTAATTGTGTGCTTGCGGGACCTTTTTGCTGCAAGTAAGCTGTGGCTCGGTTTTAGCCTTGCAGAGAGGGTTCCCAGAGCATTTGAATAGCAACCAGGATTTTCTTGCGGCCGAAACTCTTGCGGCCGCTTAAGAACAAAGGCTTTCCTCCGGCGTGTGCGGCTGCAAGGGATAACAAGGCGCCGGCCGCAAGCCGGAAGGGAATAGAATAGGAAAATTGCTTGCGGCCGGTCCTAGCGGCCCTGCATCTCCTACGGCCGATAATAGAATGAGGGCCACTGTCTTTATTGTCAGCCAGAACGGAATCGGCACTGTAATAATTATTTTGGGGTGAGCTGATGAATTTTAAAATTTCGTTATTTAGATTCAAGGCATCTATAGCCTATTGCGTTTTAACGGTTTCACTTCACTTCCAAGTCTATAAATACTGCACACTTTCCAGAAATTTCTACATTTCTCCTCAGGTGATGAACAGTGTGACTGGACATTTCACTGGTGGTGTTACTTCTGAAGCAAATTCTTTATCACTTTAGAAGTTTACAATCTGCAAATTACAACAAAGCGGTAAGCTATAATACACTTAATTAATTAAGAAATCGATAAAAAAAAGAAAGAAAAAAGGTTTGCTTTCAAATATTGCCAAAAACAACCGTATTCATGTATAGTAAGATTTCAAACACACAGATATGACTATGTGCCCTAAAATAATCTCAATAAAAAAAAAAAAAAGGGAAAATTAAAAAATTAACATAGCTTTTATTCATATCTATTTTAAAACATAATTTATATTTTTACCAAAAAAATATAGACACATATATATATATGCTGCATTTCAATATTTCCATTTTTTTCCCATTTCCAACAGACTCTGCCTCAACTGTGTCTCTGAATAATTTGCAGCACTGCACGGTTTCACACGGACTGTCAAATCTGCAGAATTTTACACACGGCAAAGAAAAAGAACAGGTAATATACAAAAATACATTTGCTTCTCAAAAATAATTTGCTTCACAAAAATAATAATAATAATAAATAAAAAAATTCTCTTTTTTAACAGACACTGCTTAAAGACTGTCACAGGGGACCCTCTGTCATTTATACACAACTAAGAATTCAACAAAGGAATAGTATAACAAGTAAAAAAAACAAAACAAAATGGCAGTGCTATTTGATCTTGTGCTCAAACAAAACCTAAACCTTGCTGAATACATACAAAATCAAACTATATATCATGTTTTACATGCTCCTAGTACAAAAAAAAATGAGTTACATTTTACTGCAACATTTGCATCTCTCTCTTTCAGTTTCAACAGACACTGCCTGAAGACTCTCTGCATCACTACAACAATTTCCACACAACAGATTTCAAGGAAAGAGGTACAGTATTACAAGTTAAACTACAAATGAAATTCTGCTATTTACACATATAAAATAGAAGGACCTATCCTGTTTTTTGTCTAACTTTGTGGAAACTTAGTGCAACCTAACTAACAATATAAGTGTAACCCCATAACCGGAAACAACTAATAACAACATTGCCACATGCAAAGCAGGATAGCAACAACAACAACAACAAAAAACCCTAATGCCATATTTTTTCCACATGGGGAAGCAGGTTGGCAACCCAAATTTTAGAATTACCCAAATTCAAAAGTACGTGTGAGCAATAATATTTCCATGCTTGAATTTAAAGTGGCTCAAATTGCTATTCGAGATGGATTCAATCCCATTATGCGGCGGAAAACTGACACAACAATGGATCACTGATTAATATTTGCAAGTTGAGGCAAATAATTTTAACTTCATCAAATATAAACAAGATAAACTACGTGTAGAACAGTATTGTGGATTGATGGATTACGTCGCTGAAGTTGCTACAACCAGAGAGCTGCCAGCTGGCAAAGCCTTCATTTTACCATCTTCTTTCCAGGGATCTCCTCGCAATATGCGAGAAAGATACAATGATGCCATGGCTATTGTAACTAAATTTAGAAAACCAGATTTATTTATTACATTTACATGTAATTCACAATGGCCAGAAATTACACACAATCTGCTAATTGGACAAACTGCTTCCGATAGACCAGATTTAGTGGCAAGAGTCCTTAAATTCAAATTAACTGAATTAATACATGACATAACCATAACTCAGTTATTTGGCAAATGTCTGACTTATGTTTATACCATCGAATTTAAAAAAAAAGGCCTTACACATGCACATATTCTTATAATCCTTCAAGAAAAAGTTACATTGGATACTGGTGACAACGTGAATTCAGTAATTATTGCTGAACTACCAGATCCAGAACTACATGGTAGACTATATGAGATTGTAACTCATTGTATGATTCATGGACCATGTGGAGATATTAATCCACAGTCACCATGTATAGAAAATAAGAAATGTACTAAAGAATTTCCAAAAGATTATAGAGACAAAACTTATGCTAATTGTGATGGCTATCCATTATATAGAAGAAGAAAAGGGCAGAATGCCATTATAAGTGGGAAAAAGGTAGATAACAGATATGTGATACCATACAATCCACATTTACATGAAGTATAATGCACACATTAATGTGAAAGCTTGCACGTCTATATAATCCATTAAATATGTCTACAAATATATTTACAAAGGCTATGATGCAGCTACTGTAGTGCTCAAAAGTGCCAAAAATAACAAACAAAGTGAGTTAGTACATGGTGAACTTGCATCTCATGTAGATGCTCGCTATGTAAGTGCGCCAGTAGCAATGTGGCGTCTTCTAAAAGTTGAAATGCACAATGACTCACATGCATTATATCGATTAGCTGTACATTTGCCACAAAGACATCTAGTGTATTTCCATGTTTTCATTAATGGATTATGGCGAAAACAAAAAAGTTGTGGAAATAAAATAATCCCAAGAATTTACACTGTAAGTCCAAGAGACCTTGAACATTTCTGCTTACGATTACTACTTCTAAATGCTCCTGGTGCGTAAAGTTTTGAACAGTTAAGAACTGTTAATGACATAGTTTATGAATCATTTCATTTAGCTGCGCGACACAGAAACTTCCTAGCTGATGATACAGAATGGTAAAGTAGTCTAGAAGAAGCATCA
Source organism: Discoglossus pictus (assembly GCA_027410445.1). Taxonomy (NCBI): domain Eukaryota; kingdom Metazoa; phylum Chordata; class Amphibia; order Anura; family Alytidae; genus Discoglossus; species Discoglossus pictus. The sequence goes on from CM050166.1 coordinate 203,451,310, forward strand.
CTATGTCAAATGCTACGGCAGATGAGGGAACAATTTGCATTCATTTGTATTTTCTCAAATGCTCCAAATGCATTAGCTCTGTTGGGAAAAAAATAAAACAAATATGGCTGAAGACTTTTTGCAATGATACAATGAGCCTATTGCACAATTAAAAGCATTAATTGAAATCCAAGAGATCTTTTTAACTCATGGATTAAGTTGTGCAATTTTTAATCTGCCAGATCCAGGTCTCATAGATGACATATACTTTGAGGACTATGACACTCAGCTGCAAAAAGAAAGAACAGAAGAAAGACTTGCAACTTTAAATACATTACAATTGCAAGCATTTAATGCAATCAAAAATGCCCTAGATGATGACATGCTCAAAGAACGTTATTTCTATCTATATGGACCTAGCGGATCAGGAAAAACTTATCTATATAATTTATTAAGGAGTTTTGTTTGAGCACAAGGTCAAATAGCACTGCCATTTGCAACCACTGGAATTGCCACACTTTTGTTAGAAGGTGGAAGAACTGTGCATAGTGGATTTAAACTGCCAGTTCCTATTTTGGAAACATCAGTGTCGGATATTCAAATTACATCATTACAAGCAAAAAAAAAAAAAAATACTGATAATAGATGAAGCTACAATGATGTCATGCCATACCCTACAATGTATTGACCGTTTGCTATTTGAAGTCATGGATAATAATTTGCCATTTGGTGGAAAGGTAATGTTGTTTTAGACAAACATTACCTGTCGTTGTACATGGAAATCGAACCGACAGTGTCGAAACATGTATTAAGTCAAGTACACTATGGAAACTATTTACCCATCTTCAGTTACAACAAAATATGAGATCAGAAGGAGAAAATGAATTCAATGATTGGCTCATTAAAATTGGAGAAGGAAAAACAGAGCGATTACAAAATTTACCCGATGATACTATGCATATCCCAGCTCATATGATTTGCAAACAGGATCTCATATCAGCTATATTCCAAACTACAATTAATAACGACGACTATGCAGAGTTTGCCAACAAAGTAATACTAATATGCAAAAATAAGGATGCATTACTCCTCAATAATGAAATATAAAAAAAAAATGCACCACAAAAAAATTATCACAGTGCTGATTCTGTACTTGATGATGACAAAGAAAGTCAGATAAACTTTTCAACTGAATTCATGAACTCATTAACTCCCTCTTGAATGCCACCACATATAAATGCCACCATAGCTAAAGAAAGGTGCAATTGTCATGTTACTGTGAAAAATGAACCCCCAAAAAGTCCTATGTAATGGGACCAGATTAATTGTTCATGAATTAAAGGACCATTTCATACATGCAGAAATTCTAACTGGTACCCAGAAAGGAGAGGGAGTTTTCATACCAAGAATAGATTTGGCACCAAGTAAAAGAAGCCTCCCTTTTGTTCTTCAAAGGAGACAATTTCCCAGCATCATGGCATTTGCAATGACCATTAATAAATCACAATTACAAACTTTCAAATCTGTGGGTATCGTTTTAGAAGAACCAGTATTTGCACATGGCCAGCTGTATGTTGCATTCTCAAGATGCAAGAATCCAGAGGCAATTAAAGTTTACATTGAAAACAACCAAAGTCAAGGTGATTTATTAGAAGATGGCTGCATTTTTACAAAAAACGTTGTCTACTATGAGGTACTATAACTTTAATTCAACAAAATATAACAATACAAGACATGGCCCAGAAAAAAAAAAAGATTCACCTCAACAACAATTTCACACGGAAAAAAATAAATAAATAGAGCACAGTGGTTTTATTTTGAGGACAAACTTTTAAGTCACATAGGCTCTTTTTATAGGACCACTATTTCAATAAGAAACTCTATAAAATGGCAAAAAACATAGAGAACAGTGATTTTACATCCAGTAAAAAATTAGATATCTCTGGGACTCTTTAAGAAGGACCGCTATTTCACATAGGAAACTCTATGTGCCATTTTTCAACAATACTTTCCTCTCAAGAAAGAATGTACAACAACTAAAAAAAAAGAAAATATAGAGAACAGTGGTTTGATTTCCAGGATGACCTTTTATGTCACTCACACTCTTTTTAAAGCACCACTATTTCCTTAAGAAACTCTATAAAATGGCAAAACCATAGAGAACAGTGGTTGCACCCCGCGGACGAACTTTGTCTGGCGTTCTCTTTTTTGTAAACCACTATTTCACATAGTGCCATTTTCATAAATTACAACAATAACAACAAAATGTCAACCATCAAAAATCAACAATGACAAAATAACATATTATAATTTTATGGAAGTAGCCTTTTAGCATGATTAGCCCCACAAAACGCTTTGCTTGCATTTTAAAACAATTATAGTTTAAATGTCACTTCATTATGTTACTGTTTATAATGTTACTATTTTTGGAAAAAAGTGTGCAAAGTTGTTTCATTGCGTATATTTCAAAGTTCATGTTAAAAGGAAGAGGAGCTTTTGTTATACAATTTAAATGTATCATTTAAAGAAAAATATTAATCCAGGGAGTAATCCGACCGCCAGTTAATAGGGTCAGAAAGGAATACAAAATGTCCCCCCTTTGATACAATTGGCTAAGTTTCAATTGAGTTTTTTACTGTTTGCCTTCCTCTGTATTCAAAACATATTCAGTTTACCAGTTGTTAATCTACAAGTTGCATGCTAGAAAACATTATGTCATGTTTACAATTCTCATTAATACAATGTTGACCTGTTCTTACATTAAAATGTTACTACTCTTAAAAAAAGATCATTTAACAGTTGGTCACCTACAAGTTGCATGTTAAAAAATAAAATGTTTTATATAATAATTATACTTCTTTATAGATAAGAAAAAGGTTTCAAGTCTCAACTACCATATTACGTGCAAAACAGAATTAAAAACTTACACATTTTTTGACGGGCAAGTCGCTAGTATTCTAATATCCTGCTGAAAAGGTGGTTCAACATCCTCATTTTTAAAGACCATGGCAACCTCATTTACTGTTGGTAAAGTATACCGTCTTTGATCAGTTTTGCGATCTCTTTTTAAAACCATATTTACTCTTGGCATTGGCAATTGATGTATTTGAGCATGTTGCCTTTGTTCTTTTTCAACCTGTGCTAATTGTATGCTTTACTGTATGGGTTGTTGGCCATACTTTTATTCAGCTTGTTAAAGACTATGCGCAAATACAGGTTTTTTTTTCTTCCTGGAAGCATCATCCGTTGTTCAACAGCTTCCATTGTATCTAAGACATATAATGGTGCAAATTTCCTTTGCTCCCCTTCTTTTGGGTGCAAATGTGAAGTGCGGTGGTAAATTTGTCATAGAACTCTAAAACAATATGGACCATGTCTTGGGACATTTTCTGCTGATGTAGCACCCATTGAAGCAAATGAAACTGCACTGTTATAAGACCTGATGTTTTATTAAAAATTGGTATAATTTGGAAATGTTGGATCGCTCATGATACTTTGTAAGTAATCTGGAAATGTGTGTTTTTTGTGGAAGTCTTAACTTTCCTTTCTGACAGAAACTAATGAAGTCTCCGTCAGTTGGTCTTTCCTTGAGAAAATTATAGGCCCCACAAAACTGACAAACAAAATTGAGTAATCCACAATAATGAGTGTCTACTGTTAGTGCTGTAATGAAAGCAGTATCCTGAGCTTCCTCAGCATAGATATCACTACAACTTTCTATATCTACATTGGTGTCATGTGTATGAACATTGGTGTCATGAGGCAATATTGGATTATTAGGCAATGTTTCACAGACATGCTTTTGTTTAATTTTTCTTTTCTTTGAAGCTCTAGCACACTCACTTTATTCTGTCTGTCTTCTTCTCTTAAGCGTTGGGTAGTCTCGGGGGAATGTGCAGCTCTCCACCTTTGCTTCCTTTCCCTTGCCACTACTCTTTTGCGTTCAATTCTGTCTTCTCCGTTGTCCGCCATTGTAATCTGTAATTGTAAATACAAGATGTAACTTTTTTTGTATTGTACATATTGTTTGTAGCTGCTCTCAATGCAAAACCTAAATAGCATTAATGAAAGAATGCAATGATTTGAAAAGCATTTTGAATTTTTCCATGAAATAAATTAATCCATTAAGTTTTTTTTATTGGCATTCATTCAAAAGGAAAGCACTGCATATATATATATATATATATATATATATATATATATATATATATATATATATATATATTGATAATTGTTTTGTTTTTTTGTAATAATTAATTATTAGGTCATTAAAAAATGAATATACGTTAATGATTTAATCAATAATTGACATCAATGGTAAACCTAAAGAGGTAATTATGTTTGCCTAAAGAAGGGCAAACAGAAAGAGCTATGAGCAAAGTATAGATCGGGCTTAAAATAATGTGCAATGTTGTATTTCTATTAATGATGAAATCAATTTACTTATGAGGTGTAATTTGAGTTCTTTAAAAGTTAATTAGGTAAGCATATATGTAAGCATCATGTTTTTTTGGGGGGTTATTATGAATGAATAATTAAATACTAAGGGCCTCATTCATTTGCAATTTGTGTAATGCAATAGGGCACTATATAAGCACATAGCATATTTTTTTATTTTATTTGGTGAAAACCTTAGTTTAGGATAGATGTTCATTAACTAAAAATATATTTTAAAATAATATGCTATGTCCTTATATAGAGCCCTATTCAAGTTTGTAAATAGCAATTGAACGATGCCCTACATAAATATAGGTTAATTAATGAATCATTAACTATCATCAATGCAAAACAAAAGGGGCATCATGAAATCATATGACCTTAAATTAATTTTTAATGTTTGTATTCAATTATTTTGTGACTCATTGAAACTATGATGTTTAATTGGCATAGATGCAAAACATAAATGTATAATCATCAATATATTGATAAATAAAATCAGTATAAAATGTTAAATGTAGCACATGTCAGAATCTGAGACACTGCTTTAAATATTTAAGTGCTTTGAAGTTCCTATCCCTGTCAGGCAATTATAAGCACTCCAAATATGTAAGTGCTTTGTAAAATGTACATATTTTTTGATCTACTATAAATGTTTTTTTTAATTATTATTAATTAATAGTTACAAAAGCAATGTAAATGAATGAGCAGTAAGGCAGATATATAAGTGTAGGTTAAACATTTTTATTATTTTTATTTCAGTATAAAATGTAAGTTTTTCTTTTGTAATGGTTACTAATTATTAATTAATTAATATATTAATATACGTTAATTAATCAATAACTGTCATCAATTCAAAATAAAAAAAACTTAATTATTTTTTGTTCCATAAGAACATAATTAAAGGATATACCTGTAAAGGTGATCTTTATACTGTTCGAAGGCTGCAAACATCACTCTCTCTGTGTTAACTCAGCTGCAGAGATGATGAAACTGTCAAATAAGATAAAAATCATTTGTAATATTTGGATTCATCCCCATCAGGCAAAAAGCAGCAACACATATATATTGGCATAGATGCAAAACATAAATGCATACTCATCAATATATTCATAAATAAAAGCAGTATAAAATATTAAATATAGCACATGCCAGAATCTAAGAATGTGCTTTAAATATTTATGTGCTTTGAAGGTCCTATCCCTGTCAGGCAATTATAAGCACTCCAGACATGTAAGTGCTTTGTAAAATGTACATATTTTTTGATCTATTATAAATGTTTTTTTTTATTATTATTATTAATTAATAGTTCCAAAAGCAAGGTACGTGAATGAGCAGTAAGGCACATATATAAGTGCAGGTTAAAAATTGTTTTTATTTTTATTGAAGTATACAATTTTTTTTTTTTTGTAATGATTACTAACTATTAATTAATTAATATATTAATATATGTTAATGAATTAATAACTGTTATCAATTCAAAATAAAGAGTTAATCCTTTTTGGTTCCCTAAGAACATAATTAAATGATATACCTGTAAAGGTGATCTTTATGCTGTTCAAAGGCTGCACACGTCACTCTCTGTGTTCAGTCAGCTACAGAGATGATGAAACTGTCAAATAAGATGGAAAGCATTTGTAATATTTGGATTCATTATTATCAGGCAGCAGCAACACGGATATATCAGTGCATAGTAAAATAAACATATTGTTTGTGGTCCTTTTTTTTTGGATAATATTACTAATTAATATTTAACAAATTAATGTACATTAATAATCAATTCATCAATGACTAAATATATTCTAAAGAGCTAAGTATTCATATATTAATAAACGAAAGGCATTGTAAAATATAGAATATGTGTTGTTCATAATGATTACTAATAATTATTTAATAAAATAATGTACATTAATGATTAATGAATCAATGTCTAAATACATTAGAAAAAGGTAAGCATTAATTTATTAATAAACTTTAGGCAGTTCAAAATTGTATACCTTTTTTTCATAATGATTACTAATTACTAATTAATAAATTAATGTACATTACTAATTAATTATTCAATTAATTAATATATTACAAACAGCTAAGCATGAAAGTATTGCTAAACTAAAGCAAGTGTAAATTATAATTTTGTTGCTCAATTTTTTTAACTAATAATATATACCTTTTTTTAAGAAGAATCCATTTATTGATTACTTAATAATGATTATTTATATACTTTACCTATTTGTATTTAATATTCATCAATCAGTATCCTGAAGAGCAAACAATTTCTTTGGAATTTTCGGTAGCAGAAAATGTCCACTCAGACTACCATCACCTGAGGAGAAAGAGTCAGTTCTGGGGCAAGCTTAGACGATTTTCAAGTGCCAAAACTGCTTAAATTCGACATAAATTCGCAATTTCACCTCATTTCCAGACGTCCTGGCTGTTCTCCTGTGCTGTGTGTGATGTTTTTTTTTTTTTTTTTTTTTGGGCACTCATCTCCTAAGTGCTCTGAGTTAACGTCTCACCTCAATATGCGAGGCTCGCCGGCGATGAGCGCCTTTTCCAGCTCATCACCTAAGTGCTCTGAGATAACGTGGTACGTAGTCATACGCACCACTCAAAGGGTGACAACGTCTTGTAGTTCGACAATTATAATATGTGATATAAATTTGAAATAGAAACAGCACACAGAGCTTTCGTCACTACGATAACTGACCAACTTAAGGTTATTGTCCTTAGATTTCTTCTCCAAAGTACCAGGGATTTGGTTATAAACTTCTCCAGAATTAGGGACTCTATCAAAGGCCCTGATGGATCTAAACTACAGATTTTTGCAGATATTGCCCCGATGACTTTAGCAAAATGCAGAGCAATGAGACCAATCTTATTTATTCTTACTCAACAGAGCATTACTTATAAATTGGGCTTCCCTTTTTCATTTACTTTCCAATATAACTCTCACATCTATACAAGTGGGCCAGGAACTTTTGCTAAAATTGAACTTAAACTCTGGCACTGATCTACAGGAGTATACCAAAACAGGCTCCAATCCCAGACCAAAGTAATACAAAAATATCAGGTTGGATTTATACCTCACAAACAAGCTGGAGATATAATTCGAATAATTATTAATACTTCCTACATAATCCATAACCAAAAAACTCTGTTTTGTTTCCTGGCCTTAAATATTGAAATGCATTTGATTCTTTAGAATGACCTTACCTATTTGAAGCCTTGTCAAAATTTGGGTTTACAGGAAAATTTGTAAACATGATACAAACGTACTACCGATCACCCAGAGCTAACTTGAAACTCCCAGGTCAAGGGAAAGAGGAACAAGACAGGGCAACCCCCTTTCACCTCTAGCCATCGAACCTTTAGCTCAAACTATCAGAACAAATGACTAGAATACATGGTGTGAAAATAGGTCCACAAAACTCTAATGTTGCCTCTTTGCAGATGACTTACTATGCAGCCTTACCAAACCTTGGACTTCTATCACCTTTGTTATTCACACTTTATCTAGCTTTGTAAACTTTTGAGGTTTTAAAAATAAATGTGGATAAGACTGAAGTTTGCAAACTAGAAACACTGATATCTAGCCAACTACCCTCCCATCTATAAAAAACGAAAAGAAGACTTAGAAAAATGGTCAACATTTCCGATTTCTTGGACAGGACGCATCAACTCAATACAAATGAATGTTCTCTCCAGTTTGTTATATATTTTCCATATACTTCCTATTGCTGTTAAATTTAAAGACTTATACACCTATCTACCATGAACAGAAACAATTCTAAAGGGGAATTATCCTGCACCAACATTAAAATAAAGGGGGGAGAGGGGAAAAAAAGACACGAGGGGGATAGGTGGAAAGTAGAAATGAGGGGTAGAGAGGGGGAAAGGAGACATGAGGGCAGAAGAGGGGGAAAAGAGACACAGGCGAGGGAGAGGGGAAAGGAGGAACAGGAGAGGGAGAGAGAGGAGAAAGGAGACACAGGGTAGGGAGATGCAGGGAAAGGAGACACAGAGTGGGGTAGGCAGAAAGGAGCTACAGGAGAGTGAGAGGTGGAAAGGAGACACAGTGGAGGGAGAGTGGGAGAAGGAGACACAGGGTAGGAAGAGGGGGGGAAGGGGAAAAAGGGGAGGGAGAGGGGGGGAAAGGAGACACAGGGGAGGGAGAGGGGGAAAAGAAGACAAGGGAGGTAGAGGGGAAAAGGAGAGGAGAAAAGGAGGCACAGGAGAGGAAGGGGGGAAATGAGACACATGGGAGAGAGAGTGGGTAATTGAGACACAATGGAGGGAGGAAGAGGAGGGGCAAAAGGAGGTACAAGGGAGGGAGAGGAAGGGGAAAATAAGACAAAAGGGAGGGAGAAAAGTAGACACAAGGGAGGGAGAGGAGGGGGAAAAGAGACACAAGGAAGGGAGGGGGAATGAGACACAAGGAAGGGAGGGGTAAGGAGACATAAGCAAGGGAGGGAGAGGAGTGGGGAAATGAGACACAAGGGAGGGAGAAGAGGGGGGAAATGAGACACAAGGGAGAAACTTGCAATGAGAGCCGTAGGTACTCACATTGGGTGGCAAACAGCATTGCAAGGCTTCCAATTTTAGTACCTTCATTTTTGAGAGAGGGGGGAAAGGAGCTAAAAGAGAGTGAGAGGGAGGAAAGGAGACACAAGGAAGGGAGAGGAGGAAAAGGAGACACAGAGTAGGAAGAGAAGGAAAGGGAACATAGGGGAGGGAGAGGGGGGAAAGGAGGCACAGGGGAGGGAGAGGGGGAGACAAAGACACAGGGGTGGGAAAAGGAGACAAAGGGGAAAGAGAGTGGGGAAAGGGAGAGGAGGAAAAGAGGCACAGGAGAGGGAGAGGGGGAAAGGAGACACATGGGCGAGAGAGGTGGGATTGAGACACGAGGGAGGGAGGGAGAGGAGGGGGAAAAGGAGACAAAAGGCAGAGGAGGGGGAAAGGAGACACAAGGGAGGGAGAGGAGGGTGAAAAGAGAAACAAGGGAGGGAGGGGGGATGAGACACAAGGGAGGAAGTAGACACGGGGAGAGACTCATTTCCAGGCTTCCAATTTTAGTCCTGTCATTCTTGACGGGCAAGTAGCTAGTATATATATATATATATCATTTTAGAACTTTTTCCACCTTTAATGTGATCTATAAACTGTACAACAGTAAAACAAACTGAAATATTTTAGGTGGATGGAAGAAAAAAAAAAAAGAAACATAATGTGGTTGCATAAGTCTGCACACCCTCTTATAACTGGGGATGTAGCTGTGTTCAGAAATAAGCAATCACATTCCAAATCGTGTTAAATAGTTAAATAGTTACATAGTTACATAGGGCCTCATTCTATTATCGGCCGTAAATCGGCCGTAAGGCTGCAAATCCTTGCGGGGGTTCTGTTACCTCGCAATTCTATTATACTGCCCCGCAAGGATCTCCCCTTTCGGCCGGCCGCATATCTTGGAACCGGCCGTAAGCTCCAAAATATTTAAAGTCAAATATAAATTGAAGACTGCACTGTAAATCTTTGTAAATGCTAGGGATCATATTGGGGGACATGAGGATTAATAGCAACCCCCTCTCAAGCTTACACATCCACCCAAATCCGAGTTTACATTAACTGTTTATTTTCCGGCCGCAGCGTGGGCGGGTCTGAGGTGCTCCAAGCCCTCTGGACTTTTTACATAGATATTTGACATATATTAAAAAATAATTTATTTACAGATTTAAGTATAGGGGAATGTTGTGCTATTTTTGCTAACACCTAAAATCACTTTATAGTCTCCTCAGAGTGCATGATGGCTTTATTTGGGCTATATTTTGTGCTTAATTGGTGCTAGCGGGACCTTTTTCCTGCAAGTAAGCTGCGGCTCGGTTTTAGCCTTGCAGAGAGGGTTCCCGGAGCAATTGAATTGCAAATAGGATTTTCTTGCGGCCGATTCTCTTGCGGCCGTTTTAGATCAAAGGCTTTCCTCCAGTGCGAGCGGCCGCAAGGCGCCGGCCGCAAGCCTGCCGGAATCCCCGGCCGGAGGGGAATAGAATAGCCGGATAGCTTGCGGCCGGTCCTTGCGGCCCTGCATCTCCTACGGCCGCTAATAGAATGAGGGCCATAGTATTTAAGGTTGAAAAAAGACTTTCATTTTAAGATCTCCTCTGATCTGCAATATGCGGATTAACTATTAATTAATTAGTTGTATAAAAAAATATATATAAATTTAAAAAAAAAATCAATTCCCTCCTAATCCCAGACACCGGCGACCGGAATTCTCCCTGGATCAATACTGCCTCTCTAATTATCCATGATAACCCTGAATTCCCTTTTTAAATAGAAATAAATCGAGTCACCTTTTAAAGTTATCTATCGAATCCGCTGTCACCACCTCCTCTGGTAGAGAATTCCACAGATTAACCACCCTTACTTTGAAGAACCCTTTTCTTTCTTTAAGGGGGAATCTTTTTACTTCTAATCTCAAGGGATGTCCTCTTGTCAGTTGAAAACCTCTTGGCACAAAAAGCTCTCTTGACAAATCTTTTTACTGACCCTGGATGTATTTATATAAGGTAATCATATCTCCTCTTAGATGGCTTTTTTCTAGAGAAAATAAGTTTAATTTGGTTAGTCTTTCTTCATAACTTAGCCCCTCCATTCCCCTTATTAGTTTTGTTGCCCTCCTCTGTACCTTTTCCAGCTCTAAAATGTCCTTTTTATGAAGTGGTGCCCAAAATTGTACTCCATATTCTAAATCAGGGCGTACTAGATATTTGTATAGTGGCAGAATTATATTTGCTTCCCTGGCTTCTATACCCTTCTTAATACATGCTAATATTTTATTTGCCTTTGCAGCTGCTGCTTGGCTTTGAGCACTGTTTCCTAGGTGGTTGTCCACAAGCACTCCCAAATCCCTTTCAATATCTGATACACCTAGATTTGCTCCATTTAGATTATAAATTGCATGGCTATTTTTCCTTCCCAGATGCATAACTTTACATTTATTCGTATTAAATCTCATCTGCCATTTAGATGCCCATTCCTCAATTTTATGTAAATCCCTTTGGAGGGAAAGCACATCACTATCTGATTTAATTACCTTGCACAACATCATGTCATCAGTGAAAATGGAGACACCACTCTCCAATCCTACCTAGTATGTTCCATTTACAACAACCCTTTGCTTCCTTTCTTTTAGCCAGCTCTCAATCCATGAGCAGATATTTACTGCAACTCCTGTATCTCTTAGTTTGCACAATAGTCTCCCATGTGGAACTGTATCAAAAGCCTTTGCAAAATCCAAAAAGACTACATCTACTGAGTTGCCTTGATCCAGGTTCCTACTAACCTCCTCATAGAAACTAATTAGATTTGTTTGACATGACCTACCGCTCATAAATTCATGCTGACTCCTACTTATAATCCTGTTCAAATAGACATATTCTTGTATATTATCCCTTATTAGCCTTTCTAAAAGCCTCCCCACTACAGAAGTGAGGCTCACTGGTCTATAATTGCCCAGATTTGCTCTTGCTCCCTTTTTAAATATAGGTATCACGTCAGCTTTTCTCCAGTCATCTGGTAGAGACCCTGTATTGAGTGAATCTTGAAAAATTATACATAATGTTTTGGCTATTACAGAACCAAGTTCCCTTAGTACCCTTGGATGTATTCCATCAGGACCCAGGGTTTTATTAACATTTATTTTTTTCAACCTCTTTTGGATTACTTCCTGTGTTAACCAATTATTTGGCAAAGGTAGTGTAGCCCCATTATGTTGCCGTGTCCCAACCACTGGTACCTCCCTTGTGTATACCGAAGAAAATAACCTATTTAGCTCATCTGCATTTTCTTGGTCACTAATTATCAGACGGCCTGTGTCACATTGTAATAGCTTCCTTCCTCGCCTTCTTCCCATTAATATACTTAAAAAATATTTTAGGGTTAGTCTTACTCTCTTTTGCAATTCATTCTTCATTTTCTATTTTAGCCAGTCTAATAGCCCTTTTGCAAGCCTTGTTGATTTCCTTGTATTCTAGTAAAGCAGTCTCTGTCCCCTCTTGTTTGTATAATTTAAATGCCTGTTTTTTAGTTTGTATCTTGATCTTTAAATCATTGTTAAGCCTTATTGGATGGGATTTACTCCTTTTACTTTTATTCCCGCACAGTATATGCCGATGTGTATGTATATTTAGTAAGGATTTAAATGTTGTCCATTTATGTTCAGTATGTTTACCTGCCAGTTCTCTGTCCCAGTCTATTATTTGTATTGCTGCCCTTAGACCGTTAAAATCTGCCCTTTTAAAATTAAGAGTTTTCGTTGGCCCCTTAAAATTTTGTTTTTTTTATTCAATCTCAAACGGGACTGTGTTGTGATCACTGTTTCTTAAAATTCCAACATTTGATACTATATCAATATTATTTGTGATGAGTAAATCTAAGATAGCTTCATTTCTAGTAGGCTCTTGTGCAACCTGGGCCAGATAATTTTCCCTGAGTGTACTCAAGAACCTGCTCCCCTTAGATGAACTGCTGGTCTCATTTATCCAGGTTATTTCAGGGTAATTAAAATCTCCCATTATTAGAACTTGACCATGCTTAGCTGCATTTTCAATCTGTAACAATAATTGTATTTCCTCACTTTCAGGTATATTTGGGGGTTTATAGCATACTCCTACTAATATTCTTTTGGAATTGGCTGCTCTGCTATTTAACTCTACCCACAAACATTCAACTTTATCACTAGGTCCACCATAAATATCTTCTCTAACTATAGGCTTAAATTCAGGCTTAACATACAGACAAATCTCTCCTCCTCATTTACCATTGCCTCTATCTTCCCTAAATAGGTTATAACCATCCAGATTAACAGTCCAGTCATGAGATTCATCCCACCACATTTCAGTAATGCCTATTAAATCCCATTTTTCATTAATTGCTAGTAATTCTAACTCTCCCATTTTTCCTGGCAAGCTTCTGGCATTAGCAAGCATACACCTTATGTTATAAGTCTGTAGTCCTGAAGTGCCTGCCACTGTACTTGAATTACTTAGTACTACCTCCATATTGACTATACTACCCCTCCCCCCATCTCCTCCCCTATGAGTTGTTAATTCATCCCTTATACCCTCTACACTTTCTACCCCGTTACTTATATCTAGTACCTCCCCCCCACCTACTAGTTTAAAAACTCCTACAGCCTTTCTACCATCCTATCCCCTAGTACAAAAGCTCCCTCATCATTAAGGTGCAATCCATCCCTACTGTAGAGATTGTACCGAAGTGAGAAGTCAGCCCAGTGCTCTAAAAACCCAAACCCCTTCCTAAGCTCCTTCTGCCTCCCTGTGCTGGCACATGGCACTGGTAGTATCTCAGAAAATACTACCTTGGAGGTCCTTGCCTTCAGCTTATTACCTAGTTCTCTAAAATCATTCTTTAGGACACTCCATCTTCCACTAACTTTGTCATTGGTACCAATATGTACCAAGACCGCCGGTTCATTTCCAGCCCCTCCCAATAATTTGTCTACCCGATCCACAACATGCTGAATTCGAGCACCCAGGAGACAGCAAACTGTTCGATTGCTGGGATCTGGGTGACAAATTACCCTGTCTACCTTCCTAATAATAGAGTCCCCTACAACCAAAACCTGTCTGTTGCTCTGCCTATTCTGCCTTCCCTCTCCTCCAGTAGAGCTGTTCTCCCAGCTGTTTGAGGGAACAGCTCTATCTGGCATTGCCATTCCTGAATGGACATCCCCAACAGTTTCACTAAATCTGGCAAATTTGTTGGTGTTTGCCAACTCAGAACTGGCCTGCCTCATCCTGTTCCCCCTGCTTCCCCTTGTAACTGTAACACAGCTACCTCCCTGGACATCCCCACTAGCCCCAGCTCCGCCCTCCATACTAGGCCCAGCTAAACTGTGCTCAGTGAGCACCAAACCCCTTTCCAGTGGAGCAATATCACTAAGTGCTGCAACTCTCCGCTCCAGATCTCCATTTTGAGCTTCCAGCGAGGCAACATTCTCATACCTCTCACAGAGGTATGGACCCTGGATCATCTGTTCCAATATTGCATACATATGACAGGATGCACAGTGAGTGAGGTTGCCACTGGACTGACTCATAATTATTATTATTGTCTACAAAATTTCAGTGGAAAAAATAAAGAATATAAAATAATATATTTGTATAAAGTTTTCCTCCTTTTCACTATAAATCTGCCCTCCCTTTTCTTTGAAGTCCCTACCCCTATTTAAACTCCTACACTTTCACTAGAACTGCACCTGATATTGAAAATTTTCGAATGCTCACAAGTTTGCCCCTTCTTCCGTTTATACTAACTTCTGCCTTCTCACCTGGGCACAATTAGTGCACTCTGCAATTTATCAGCCTTTATCTGTAAAGGAAAATCCACTTGTAAACAAGCCCCAAAACAGCTCACAAACCTTTTATACTAGTTAAACAGTCAAGCCACACCCCTCTCACCTGGGCACAATTAGTGCACTCTGTAATTTATCAGCCTTTACTTGTAAGGTAAATCCACTTGTAAACAGGCCCCAAAACAGCTCACAAACCTTTTATACTAGTTTAGCAGTTAAGCCACACCCCTCTCACCTGGGCACAATTAGTGCACTCTGCAATTTATCAGCCTTTACTTGTAAGGTAAATCCACTTGTAAACAGGAGTCAGCATACACCTGCCATCATTTAAAGTGCCCCTGATAAACACCAAATAAAGTTCCGATGCTCTAGTTGGTCTTTCCTGAAATTTTCTTAGTTGCATCCCACAGCAAAAGCCATGGCCCACAGAGAGCTACCAAAGCATCAGAGGGATCTCATTGTTAAAATTTATCAGTCAGGAGAAGGGTACAAAAGAATTTCCAAGGCAATAGATATACCATGGAACACAGTGAAGACAGTCATCATCAAGTGGAGAAAATATGGCACAACAGTGACATTACCAAGAACTGGAGCTCTCACCAAAAGAACACCATACCCACAGTGAAGCATGGTGGTGGCAGCATCATGCTTTAAGCTGTTTTTCTTCAGCTGGAACTGGGACCTTAGTTAAGATAGAGGGAATTATGAACAGTTCCAAATACCAGTCAATATTGGCACAAAACCTTCAGGCTTCTGCTAGAAAGCTGAACATGAAGAGGAACTTCATCTTTCAGCATGACAATGACCCAAAGCATACATCCAAATCAACAAAGGAATGGCTTCACCAGAAGAATATTACAAGTTTTGAAATGGCCCAGCCAGAGCCCAGATCTGAATCCGATTGAAAATCTGTGGGGTGATCTGAAGAGGGCTGTGCACAGGAGATGCCCTCACAATCTGACAGATTTGGAGTGTTTTTGCAAAGAAGAGTGCGCAAATCTTGCCAAGTCAACATGTGCCATGCTGATAGACTCATACCCAAAAAGACTGAGTGCTGTAATAAAATCAAAAGGTGCTTCAACAAAGTATTAGTTTAAGGGTGTGCATAGTTATGCAACCATATTATTTTATTTTTATATTTTTTCTTCCCTCTACCTAAAAGATTTCAGTTTGTTTTTCAATTGAGTTGTACAGTTTATAGGTCACATTAAAGGTGTAAAAAGTTCTGAAATTATTTATCTTTGTCTCATTTTTTTTACAGCACAGAAACCTGACATTTTAACAGGGGTGTGTAGACTTTTTATATCCACTGTTTATACATATATATATATATATATATATATATATATATATATATATATATATACAGTATCTCACAAAAGTAAGTACATATATTATATATATAGGGCCTCATTCAATTATCGGCCGTAAAACGGCCGCAAAGCTGCGATTCCTTGCGGCCATCTTACGGCCCCGTGTAGAGCTACTTTTACCTTGCAATTCAATTATACGGCGCCGCAAGGATATCCCCTTCCGGCCGGCCGCATATCATGCAAACGGCCGGAAGCTTTTTCACAGCGCCCGTAAATCTTGTTTTCCGGCCGCAAAGTCCGAAAACTGAAAATGCAAATATAAAATCGAGAATGCACTGTAAAGCTCCGTAAATGCTAGGCATCATAATGGGGGACACGAGGATTAATAGCAACACCCTCTCAAGCTTGCACATCAGCCCAAATCAGATATATTATTCACGGATTACTTTACGTCCCGTAGTTCCGCGGGCTGGTCCTTGTTCAAACCCGTACGGGTTTGGAGATGGAGGGCCGCAAACCAAGCATTGTAATAGCCAATATATATTCAATCCAGCACTGCAAAGCACTGTAAATGATGGGGAACATAATGGGGGGGCATGAGGATTACTAGCCAAACATTCTCAAGCTTGCACATCGCCAAATTGTACTTTGATTTTAAAATTCGTACAAGTCCCACGGACTTCACTGACCAAGCCCGTAGCTCTGTATTCAAGCCCGTGCGGGCTGTCCTCCAAGCCCGCAGCTCGTTTTTAAAGGCCGTACGTGCTTGGAGGTTAAAGGTATCCATTTTGTTACGGTTTTTGCAGTCTGCATGTAACTGCTGTAACCCTAAAATGGAGGCCCAAGCATTACAGCCTACAAATTAACAAGACTTCAAATTAGTTTAATATTCCTCATATGTTTGATTGGTCAGCACACATATAGGTTCCATTGTAGCCTCTAAAACAGCCCCATAATAGAATATGTCACCCCAATATTGGCGCGCACAGCAAATGTGTTTTGACAACATGCAGCTGACATGAGTGGTCCCACATCATTGCGCAGTTCTAATATTTTGGACTGTTGGCCGTCGATGAAAGGGCGCAAGTGATATGACCTAATGCCATAAACCCTTCTAACCCTTGTAGCCACAGCCTAATCCTAATCCTTACACCCCACTGCCTAATCCTAATCATTAGATCCGCTAGCCTCCTCTCGGGCCTGCTGTTGATGATGCGCGCATGTGTCGGTGCGTAGATGACAGCGCACATTCGATGCACGCTATATGGTTGATCAACGATAGAATACACATCTCGCTCATCACATCTACATTAGAGAATACAAATAGTGGCCAAATCAGACCGCCACTTGTCATATATCAAGTACCAGGGGAATATTTCATTATATGTGCTTAAGTTCTTCAGTTGTGTCTGACTCTCAGTGACCCTATGGACTGCAGCACATTCAGCTAGGTCTCTGCCTGTGCTGTTCTCAAAAGTTTGAAGGCCAAAGAGATTGGAGTGGGTTGTCAGTTCCTCCTCTAGTGGATTGGGATTTGTCTGATCTCTCTGCTATGACCTGCCCACCTACAGTAGCTCACAGCTTCATTCAGGTACACAAGCTGCTTCACCACCACCACCACCACTTAGCAACCCTCACCCATGTAAAGTGATAAATAGCAGAACAGTTTCGAGGTTCACCAAATGGGAATAACTAGACACCTGGCACATGGCTCCCACCAGGATGGGCGTAGCAGAGATTATGCCTGATGGCGGTGAGTTTGCTGTCGATCCCAGAGCTTGCGGCCCTTCCTGATGGGTCAGAGTAGATATGTGTGGTGCATGTTACCCTGGTCCCCTTCAGCATTGCTAAGTAGTGTGAAGGGGCTTGTGTACCTGAATGAAGCTGGGAGCTACTGTAGGTGGGCAGGTCATAGCAGAGAGATCAGACAAGGTCCAATCCACTTGAGAAGGAACTGACAACCCACTCCAATCTCTTTGGCCTTCAAACTTTGGAGAACAGCAAAGGCAGAGACCTAGCGTAATGTGCTGCAGTCCATAGGGTCACGGAGAGTCGGACACAACTGAAGAACTTAACCACATATAATGAAATATTCCCCTGGTACTTGATATATGCCAAGTGGC
Source organism: Discoglossus pictus (assembly GCA_027410445.1). Taxonomy (NCBI): domain Eukaryota; kingdom Metazoa; phylum Chordata; class Amphibia; order Anura; family Alytidae; genus Discoglossus; species Discoglossus pictus. Next base: position 203,469,534 of record CM050166.1, read on the forward strand.
GGTCTGATTTGGCCACTATTTGTATTCTCTAATGTAGATGTGATGAGCTAGATGTATATGCAATTAGATAGAGATTTAAGGGATCCCAATAGAGCTCATGTGCGTGGCAAAGGGTTCATATGACCTGACTCATGTTTTACTCTTGATATTGAATTGGGT